>OMNM01065875.1:43895-62564 GCA_900302745.1 Parablennius parvicornis | reverse complement strand
CTACCTGAGTGAGAACGAAGAGGGACTCTTTGAAAACTATCTAGATACTAGATAAGCTTGTTTCCCTCCACCTCACAATTAATCCTTTATTATCTGCAGCCAACGTTCAGCAATGATTCACATCTTAGAGAAACACAAATGGCACTGAAGCTGCTGTTGGTACATCTGTGGTGTTCAGCAAAACATCTTCCAACAACATAAACGTACGCAAACTACTATTAATTTAATTCGTATTTAATTCAGGATTTAATTCGAGACTTCTGTCATCGTCTTACCCTCGTCTCCACGTCAGTCCAGTCTCCATCTGCTTGATTTTCTTTTGCAGCTGCGCCTTCTGAAGATTTCCTCTTGCGGCTTTGGAGACACATTCAAAATGAAGCATGATTTTTTTTGTGAAAATGAACATTATTGCTTTAAGGCCTGATTAAACAAATTCCAGCAAACAACAATCCACAAAGATCAAATGAATGTCGGGGAAGAGAGATGTGTTTGAAAATCAAAGTATTAAATGTACATTACTAGTTTACACTTTTAGAGCAATTAAGTGTCTAATATGATCATCCAAAAGTTTGATGTTATGAATTTTGCTCACTGTTGCATAAGATCTGAAGCAAATAACATCAGTCAAAAAAAAAAAACCTGATTTATTTTTTTAAATGTTTGGGAAACATTATACTAAAGCCCCTACCACGCAGCCCTTTCAGAAGTTACAATTAAAATTTTACATCTTTCAACTTTACCATGTGCAGTGTACAACAAATTCCTGTTACCTTGGAATCGTCGTCAGCTCCTGTTTAAGTGTCTCAATGTCAGTGAACTGCACAGCTTGACCACCTCCCCTGGTTTTCATAACATCGCCCTGAAAAACAAAAAAGAATCACGTCACACGAGTTTTACCGTCAGTTCATCCAAAGTCAAACTTTCAACAAACACATATGAAACTAAATGACTGCAGTCAAAGCGGCTAATTTAACCTTAATGAGTTTGGTCTGTATCTCTCCATCGGAGGCCACTTCCTGGTGCGTTAGCACGTATCTGTCGCCCTTTGACAGAGCCTTCTCGCTGGGTGTCGACATCTGGATGGCGTTGGGAATAATGGGCTGCAACATGGTGCCCAAGTCCAGGTTGGTGGTGGGCTTGTGGTCCACCCACTTCTCCCCGCCAGCAGAGCGAGAGCGACGGTGCAGAGGACGCACGGGTGTCGTCGTCTGCTCAGATCATCAGCAATTTGATGAGGGGAACAAAACAAGTAGTAAAACAAAAAAAAAAAAACCCAAAAAAAGACGACTCAGTCAGACATCCAAAGAGATCATAAAACCAACAATAATTTCACACATAAAGTTCTAAAGTATAATCAAGACTTCCTACTTTCCATTATATCTTCATGCTGCAGCCTGTGGCTAACTCACTAACCATGTAGCTTTTCTCAGTCAGGTCTAGATCAAACTTAGGGCTGCATGAGCAAACTTCTTCCTCTCTATTCCAGTGCACAGCTCTCCTCCTGTCCTTGCTGGCTGGAGACTGGATTCTCATCTGTGTATTGGGGGAATGGTGGCACTGGCTGTCATCCTGAGCTGCCTGCCTCTCCTGTACCGGACTGCTGTTCGCCACGGACAGGGAGCAGCTGGTGCTGGGGCTGAGGGTGGGGCTGGGGGTGAACTCAACTTCACCTACTGGCTGTGACTCTTGTACTGGACTGACACGAGTAGAGTCGAAACACTGACAGGGAGAACGGAGGGAATGCTGCACGATGCAGTTAGAACACAGAAGAGAGAAAATTAGTCACAGCTGGGGTTATCATAGGAAATGCAACAGCAAACTTGACAGGTTTGCTAAATAGCAGTTGAGAATGAAATATTAAAACTGTTAATCCAAGGTTATCTGTGCGAGATTCACTGTATTGGAATTTAATTTGAAAATGTCTATTTTTGTCATATTTTTCAGATACTCAATTATAATGTTGACGGTGATTTCTTCAGTCATCTATTAATCTGTATCACAAAGCCTATTTGACTATTTGTCACATACATTTATGCAGAGACATGTTTAACATCGTCCTGCATTCACCTGCACTTTATTCCAGGTAAAATGAGACTGCATTGACTGGAAACAAACTGAATGGCTTCCAAAATTGCAACAGTTTCTAACATACACACGGAGGAATCTGCTATTGAGCATGTCAATCAAATCTGAAACACTCCTCCTGTACTTTGAAGCATGTTTAAGGGAAAAGGCGACTCTTACAGAAGGTCCAGCTCTTAGAAAATGTCCCACCGGCCCATTAGTAGTAGAAAAATAGTAAAACTATTTTGCATTATTGATGTTTCCATTAATTATTAACACCCCTGTCAAAGTTTCAGAAAAAGTAGTCTGGAGTGCAGTGGAAATGTTGCAAAGTAAGAATGTTCTCAAGAATACACATTTTATCCTCAGGATTAAACAAATGCAAACAAAAAATATGAATCAAATAAATATTTTCAATGAACAGTCATTTTTTTCTTCTTCAAAACCACATTCTTATTTTGCAGCATTCATTCCCATGTGCCTACAGTTTATGCAGAGTAGTGTTTTATAACATGCAGAAGGAGGTTAGCAGCTTGTTTACTACGACAGTATTATTAGTGATGTTAGGATGGAGAGTTAAGTGCTCAGTAGATTAGTGCTAGTAGTATTAAAATGTTAAAGCAGAAGTCCTCATGTGTCAAAGCTTCACAAACAAGATGCAGCAGTGTAAAGTAGTCAGGAGCTCAGTGTGATATGGAGAACCTACAGGGACAGGCGAGGGCGAGGCCGATCTCTTCGCCGGGAGGCGCTCTTCTCGGGAAGGTCGCTGAGGCGGCGGCTGAGGCTGAGTCTGACGTGGCGGTGGATCGGGACGACTTTGAGTCTTGTTCTCGGTCACGATGGCCTTTAGCTGCTTCAATTTCTCATCTTTCACCCACAGTTTGTTTTGCATCTGAAGCTGCATTGCGTTGACTCGTCTCTCCTGCGCAGCGACAGCATTTATGTTGAGCATATCAACGATCAACCGGATGGCGTTTTTTCTTTACGAGAGCAGAAACTCACACATTCTTTTTCCCACTTATGCTGCGTGTCCGACACCACGCCATGCATTCGCTGCTCCATGCGTCTTTTCTCAGACAGCTCCCTCTGCAGTCTCTGCGCTCTGGTTTCAAGCTCCTGCTGCATTGAGCGCTTGTCATCCTCATAGACTTTAGCCGTTTTCTGTAGGATGTCAATCTGAAATACAGTTGTGACATGCATTGAACATACCATGGTAGTCTGAATAGTCCTACTGGAAATCCTCCAAACATGAGTAAGAGAGACATTTGTCAAGTATATTGTGATGTGTCTGTTGTGATGTGTCTGTTGAACAGCATAATAAAGAGTAGCGACAACAAAAACTACATTTTTTCTGGTTAAAAATCTGTGTTTTCTCATTTTGATCACAAATGCATCTACAAATAAGCTATTAAAAGTCAAAACAATGTAAATATGCTGATGACGCTATCATGCACAAAAAGTATTGTAACTTCTCCACAATTACTGGAAAGCACCGTGGGAAAATGAGTATCCCTTCAAAGCTCCTTTAGTGATGCCACTAAAAGACTAAAAGTAGTGTCAAAACTTTCCAAGTCAACATGCAGGGATGCTCTACAACTGCAGCAGAGAGCCGGAGGATGACGGAATTATGAAGACTATTTTATGCCAATTTGCACAAGCGTTAAGCAATTTAACAGCTGCAGATGATTTTTTAATTTTAAAATTTTTTTAAATTTTATTTAAAAAAGAAAAGAAATGAAAGGCTTTGCTACTTAGATGGCAAACGATATTAGCACGTCTGTCACAGTGGGTGAATGTAGGAGGTGGGCAGCGCGTTGAAAGCATGACGTAATGTTGAATTTTTTTGCAGCACCAAACATGCATTTCTCACTTCACTTTGCAACAAATGCATCAGGATACAAAGAGAGTTCTAATACAGCCTTAGCATTATGTTATTTCCCACCTTGTGTTCCTGCATCTTGGTTTTCTTCTCTAAACGTTCAATCTCTGCCCTGTTGTTCTGGACGAGTCGGTCTCTTTCCATGAGTTTTTCATTTTGTTCATGGAGAAAGTTTTCTTTGGAAACGAGATTGTTATCCAGCTCCTGAAGCCTGGACTTCATCGTGATTGCTGAAATAGATCAGTGGGGAAGATGAGCCAAAACCAAAAACAAAAGACAAAAGCTTGTCATCTCAGCAGAGCTGTCAAAAATCCTAAGCCAAGAGCTCGAATGGGAGCACAAACCTGCTTTGTTGTAGTCTTCCATCATCAGCTTCCTGATCCTCTGTCTGTTCTGCAGAGCTTCAATCAGTCGGGGCAGGGTGATGTCATCGTGCGGGTCGGTCAGCTCAGTTGAGGGGAGAGGAGGGAGGCTGTGCACCAGCTGGTTCATAATACCGGGCACGTCTACACAATCACAATGCAAGACTCCTTAAATCAACTACGACTTTGAGCTGTATAAAATTTCCAAACTAACTAAAGAAATTAGGTTTGAAATAACTGGGCCAGCTTCAGTTAAATGTTTCAATGTCTGTCAGTTCCCATGTGTTTGCGTCTGAGGGGTTTTCTAATAACGATACGATGTATCTTGAAGGCTTTCATAATGTGTTATTTCAAAATGTGTACACAATAGATGACTGTTTAGGTAGAAGGTTGCCAGTCCTGCAGCAAGTATCACAGCAGGTATTCAGCAACAACTTGAAGATTTGACTCAATTTCCCTCGAAATTATAATGAAATATAAAAATCATTTAGAAATAGTTTGTCCCATTTTATTTAATCTATTATATCTTCAAATTCAAAAGGTTAAAATATATTGACTAATTAATTTTTTTTATATGTGGTGCAGTGTGGTTTCCCCAATAAAGCCTTAAAATTGATAAAGCAGGTTATGTGGTGTATGACTACCTGCATCTATTGGACCGCCACGCTCCTCCAGCCTGCGAGACAGCTCGTCTTTAAATGCCTGGTTTCTGTTCCGGCGGCCTGGAGTGAAGCCACACATGGGCCGGTCCACGGGCCGCGCCACCTCGACCTCCTGGGTCATCTCCGCAAACCGCATCACCAGCTGCACAAACGTCTGGTGTGTCAGCAGACAGGAAGTGAACAAAATCATTGGAGTACACCATGAAACAGTGGGAAGAACTCACCAAGGTTTCCTCGTAGTCGCCAGCTTTGGGATTGACACAAATAATCATGCGCACTTTCCCCTCCCCGTCAAAGTAGTTTTTGAAGAGGTGGGTGATTTTGGAGTCTCTGTAGGGGACCATCTATCAGAGCAAATTTAGGTTAAACACAACATCTAACAATGAACGTTAAAGGCCGACTTTAATTTGCCAACACGCACTCTGTTCGTGCCACACATCTGATTCTCACGAAGGACTTCGATACACGTCCGCAGATTCAGCAACGACTGATTTATGTTGCCTGCGAGGTAAAAAAAATGTTAGTGAATTTCACACTGAATTTTTAGTTGAAGGTAAAACCAAGCCTCAGTGGTTGTTAACAAACCTGCTTCACGTATACGGGTGCCTTCCGCACCGGTCCTGCCGGTACGTTCACTTCCGGCCAAATCCACGAGACACAGCTGACTGACACTCACCTGATTCTTGTCCTGACAATCAGAGTGAGAGAAAAAGTATACAGAGGTTGTGTTTTTTTTTTAAATTTATTATTATTATAGTAAAACTGCATTGTATGACTGAAACAGAAGTTTTATTTAATTCAGGCAGACCTGGAGAACGTTGTCACCATCAGCATCGAGAGGAGCCTGAGCCAGTTTAATGATGAACACACTGTGGGAGCGACTGGACTCTCTGTTGAGTCGAGTGTTTGCAACCTTCCTCTTCTTTTGACCTGGGAGAAAACCGTGAAACTTTTAAACGGCATCTATTCACAGCACCTTGACCGTCTCGCGATCTTGACATCTTATGCATGATCTGCTCAGAGAGAAGATTAACCGTGGTCATTTCCTGGCCAATGCCGACCCGGAGGTCACCAATGCCAGGTCAGTCGCATCTACAATCATCAGTGCAGTTTTGTCAAACAACAAAAGTGTGGATCCACAAATGAAGCAAGAACTCACCCCTCCAGAACACTTGAAAAGCTTCCTCTGCAGACTTGACTTCAACCTCCATGCAACCTGCCACGTACATGTTGTGATTTTGATCCTCTCTGAGGATTCTAGACTGAGGTGGTCTGCATTTAAAAAATAAAATCTTTACATTATTCACTGAACACATGGAGCAGTATTGCTTATACATCCTATATACAATCATCAAGCACTGAATGTAGAGAAGGATGTGAATGTTGCTTGATTGCAGCCAGGGAGATTAATCAGAGGGGTACATTCATCCGATGACATGAAAGCAACAAACAGCCTTAAAGGAACCTTGCCAATCACAAGCTTTTTCACCATGAGGACTACAAGCAGGGGCTCATTTAGGACTACTCGAACACTCATCAATACTGGGGACACATTCAACACTCAGTGTCACCACTAACCAGGAGTTGGTGAGAGCTTTGGTGTCAAACCTTGGGAAAACCAACCAGCAGTTAATCCAGAGGGTTTCTCTTTAAAAGCCAAGTCAACTCAACGAAATGAGTGGTTTAAATACCAAATGTGTTCAATTCTATACTGATCCTTCTATTTAGGTCACAAATAATATAGTGACAATAGAAGGATGGAATGATTATGAATTCATATATGCAGTGGAGAAATAAAAAGTGTATGTCAAATATTATCTTTATTCTATTTGTCTCAAATTAGTTTTTGAAATACATTACCGGTATACAAGTTTGATATTTTTCTAATATTTTGTGGGGGATTACATATTTAATGAGGTTGCACACTGTGTATAAATGTCTCCAGCATTGTTGAGGTCCAATTAATCTATTCAGCACATTCGGGTTACATGAAGGACACTTCAGCTGAATCAGGCTGCTACTCTGATGTCTGATGAACGAATATCCACTGATCACATACATGAACTCAGTGTTCGGGCGCACAGGCGTGCCTCCACCATTCCACCTAGTAAAAAGAACAGACAATCATTTTGTCTTTTAGCTACTCTGGACTCTGAAAACGACCACACCAGATAGTTTACGTCTGATAACAAAGATGAAACATTTATTTCATACAAAGTTGAAGTATCTGAGTTATATTCCCTGCAATGTACATTGTCTGAACTTACTTTGGCTTGATTGCATCTTCCTGAGCATCCTCCAAGAGATCATAGATGTAGTTGTTGTAGATTTCAACGTAGGAGACAAAAACACTGTAACTGCAGTCCTCATCCACACCCTCTGCTCGATACCCCTCCTCTGGTTTAATCATGTCAGCGATATCAGGGTCAAGCTTCTGCCTAAAAACGGAAGAGGAAAAACCAAAAACACATTGGGAATTTCCTGCTTCAGGGCGTAAATTATGTGCAACAAAAACAGTCCGATTGTGTCCAACAAATTTTCATTCTGTGCTAGATTGCATGACGTCACATGAAATAATTAGGTGAGAAGTGTGTAATATGTTGTAGCGATGCGAGACTGTTGTAGTCCTTGTCTGCTGGCTCCGTGTGCGCTAAAGCACAGCATGCTATATAATGGGACTTTCTGTACTGACTAGATTGTTGGCCTCTGTGACTTTATTCATCTTTTCTGGAAGGAGTGACAAGTGATGACACCCAAGTCTGAGACAAAAGGCCCAACTGTTTAGAGTGTGACAAAACAATTACCTGGAAGAAGGCGTTTTAGGAATAGGTGTGTTGTGTTCCCGCCTTTGGCGCTCTAACAAAGCATCGACTTCATTCTGAATCTCCATGCCATTTTTATCGTCCGTCTTGAAAACCTATTCAAGGTGATTTGAATAAAATTACAGAACTCCAACAATAGAAATCCTTCAACTGTGTCCAAACTATTTTGACATGCTAGTCCCTTACATATCTCTTGGCCTGGTAGGCTCCGATGGAGTTAAAGATCATGTTGAGGGAGCGAGGCAGAAGTCCACCTTGGCCTTGGGAGCCAGTCATGGTGAAAGTCTTCCCACTTCCTGTTACACCATAGGTAAAGAGCAGACCTGCAACACACACATGAACAAATCAACAGCCAATAATCAACCTCACACAAGAAAAAAAGAAAAAGACAAACTGGTAAAACACGGGTAGAAGGAGAAACTGAATGACTGAATGACTGATATTAAGAGGTTGTGTTGTGTTACAAATCTGTCAACTGGCTGGGCTCCTCCACATTCAAAAGCTGAAAATATTAATTTGGAGTGGTTGGCCTGTGTTCTCACCATTTTTCCCATGAATCAGGTCATCGACGAGAGGTTTGGCCACATGCTCAAAAAGCTCAATCTGAGAAACACACACTCCAAAAACTTTTTTGAAGGAGTACTGCGTCTGAGAAGAAAAGAACAATCGGTTAAGAGGAATGGAAATTCTTTTTAATTCAATGTTGAGTCCTGATTTATTGTTTTTTTTTGTGGGGGTTTTTTTGGGGGGGGGAGGGTAACATTTTGTTTCAAAAATGATTCCTCCTGGTTGTCTGCTTTTCTATTGGCATTACAAAAAAAATTTTTTTAAACTGTTTTAAAATCTACTAAAAACAATTAAAGCTCAGCACATTCAAATTTTGTTTCTGAATAAATATAGGTTGAACAGATTTGTTACCTCCTTGTATTCTCCATTGCGGTTTGTTTTAAAGCCTTCGGGGGCATGAAGCTGGATGGTGGTGCTACTGATGACCTCAATGCAGCACTCCTCGTCCTCTGCACCCAGCGGCCGCACTCTGCAGTATACCTGAAGGAGAAAACACACAGTGCAAGATACTGTATGCTCCCACAAGGCATTTACTTGGATATTGAATTAGCAACAACAGTAAAGATTCTGTTGTGATTACCGGTACATGAACCTTTAGAGTCTGGTGTTTCAAAATGCAGATAACACTTTCAGTTTTGACAGCATAAAGGCCTTGCTGTTTCGTCTTCTTTTTTCTTTTTTTACACACCTCTTAACATTGTGAAATCATGTTAGAAATGCCACTAACTTCTGAAATTGTCATGGGGTACATTTCAGTTCGTCCACATGAGAATTACATTATCCATCCATCTGTTTTGTCACTTTAACTAACTCAGGCCCGCAGACTGCTGTGGCTGATATTGAAATGGCATGGGTTGATGCAGACAGCCACACACAATCACACCTATGTGTGTGACCTTAGGAGTCACCATTCGACCTCAAGTGAATATTTCTGGATCGCCATAGGACACCGGAGTACCTTGGTGAACATGCACACAGGCATGAAATCCCTGGATCACTCTTGTAAATTAACCATGACACCAACATGCAGCTCACGAAAATAAATAAGGCCCCATCACAAACCATCATAATTAGGCCCATCAAATTAGAAGTACATCATCTTTGACTATGTAGAGCAGGATAAGTTTGAGGGGCCTCTCTTTGACAATATTTTGACCAAGGTGTTACACATCTCTCTCGCTTACATACTTAATCAAGGGAGAAGTAATGCTATGCCGATTATGTTATTCCATTCCCTGCAATGTTAAAAAAAAAAGCATGAATATCCCAGAAATTATAATGTTTCTCTATAACCCTAAGCGAGATCAAACTTGACAAAGAATGTCCTCACTTGGTTGTCTGAGTCTTAATGTATGGAAATAATATCTGAATAGTCTGTAATCCCTGGGACGATTATCCTCACTTTTAGGAACTCATTTGGTCAGAAAGCACTTTTCAAAAATTACAAGAAATATATTAGAATACTCTAAGTAACACAGATTGAATTGAAATAAATGGTCTATGTATATTTTCACCATTCATATCTTAAAAATAAATCTGAAAAGTGAAATAAAGCTAACAAAACTAAAAAATCAATTAAAGTAACTTCATCTAAGACTGTTTGTTTGTTTGCTTTCATTCGTTCATTTCAGAATGGCTTCAGATCTTTTCAATGATAGAGAAGAAAAAAACTAAATAAATATGTAAACAGAATATTCTCCAAGCTGCTGACTTACCCCGACAGGATCTGTCTGGATGTTGGGAGCCTTTCTTGGGGGCTTGCGGGGTGTTTTAGCTTTCCTAAAAAGAGAAAAAAACAACAACTTTGGCTCATTGTTCCTGGTGGTTATAAGCACAGTAACTGAGGCTAAACTGCTAGCTGCACCGTTAGCTGGGGGCTAAGCCCAGCTAACGTTGTGGCGAAGCTCCTTAACCGCAGTGGATAACTCTTTTAACTGTATCTAGCAATTAGTAGACAAAGAAATCCACCTCCAGGCAAGTATTCAAGTCGTGAAACGTGAAAGTGTACTTACACTTGTCGGATCATGGTGTCGAGCTGTCGGTCTGTTTCCGTTTCTGTTGCTGCTGATTTTGAATCCTCCCTCCGCCTCAAACCGGATGACTGTTTCAAAAGGTGCCTATATAAGCCAATCATTGTCCACAAATACTCTCACATGGTTATCGTCACTTCCGAGTTGTTTGCGGAAGTGGCAAGCGCACATTTTTTTTTTTGTTACCCCCACTAAAAAAGTTTTCAGCTGGAATATTTCTGTCAAAAAGATAGGATTTAAAACTATGGCAAATTAAAAATAACTTTTTATCAATATTACATAACTTCCACATTCTCTGTATTTTAGAGGTTGTATCATATAGTAAAGCTTTTACAATAACACAACGTTTCAGAAAGATATTTGTCAGTTTTAAAGACCTCTTAATGTATTTAATATTGTGATATTCAGTTTGTTTAACCTTTTGTTTGTTTGTTTGTCATCTATGATTTTATTTGCCCTTACTGTATTTACATGAACCAGCGGAAGAGGATTGTACGTACTACGGAAGAGGATTAGGGCCACAGAAGAAAAAAAAAATTTGGAGGTTGAAAAAAAAAAAACACCTCATGCTCTTTAGAAAAAAGAGTCGAAAATCGATGTCGAGATTTTTAGGGCCATTGAAGAAAAAAAATTCGGAGGTTCCAATAAAAAAAGACCTCATCCTCCTCAGAAAAAAGTCGAAAATCATCTGTGAAAAAAAAGTTTTTTTATACAAAATGGAAACGTCCGTCCATCCACAAGCCAACTCATGTTACGGCTTCTGCACAATGCATTGCAGGCGGTTTAATGAAGTAGTGAAACGATGCTTCAGAACAGACTTTTTCCCAGAAACACCATGCAGTTCTCATCAGTATCAGACTTTGGAGACAGTGCTGCCTGCAGCTCTAACGCATGCTCGTTCCTCGAGTACGAAGGACAACGCCCCCAATCCTGGAGTGCTTATAAAATGTATTATTATTATTAAACAAGGAAATCATATGTCAAATCATATGCTAAATCAGGCTTACTGTCCATAAGCAGTAAGCAACCCTATATAGTCATAATTAAGTGATTTAATGAGATTTTTTGGCAAATGATGATGGATGCAGAGACTAATGGAAGCTTCCAGTTTGTATTAAATTAAAAAAAAAAGAAAATTTCGTCCATGGAAAAAAAAATATCGACTTTGATTTTCGACTTCGATTTTCGACTAAGTGCATGAGGATTTTTTTTTTTTTTTTACCTCGGATATTTTTTTTTCTTTGGTGCTCCTAAAAAATCGAGACATCAATTTTCCACTTTTTTTTTCTCTGTGGAAAAAAAAATCTTGTCTTTAATTTTTTCTAAAGCGCATGAGGTGTTTTTTTTTTTTGTTGTTGTTTTTTTTTTAGTGGCCCTAATCCTCTTCTGTATGTACCTGTATGTGTTTTCAGTACGCTGAATTATTGTGACGGTGGGTTTACAGATCTCAGTAAAACAAACAAACAAACATACAGCAACGCTGTCCTCAGCAAGAGAGTTGAGCACATTACAGCAGCTTCAATCTTTGCACTGACTGCTTGTGTGTCAAAGGATTGACTTCAAAACGTTACTTTTTTTTTTTTTATAAACCTTTGCATGGTCTGAATACATTTTCAGATGTACATGTACAATATGAAACGTTCAAACACCTGAGACAGACTGAGAGACAGAGTGAAAGAGAGAGAAAGAGAGAGAGGGAGAGAGAGAGAGAGAGAGATCCATGTCGTAATAACGAAATATTTTTTAAAAAAAATGTCAAATTACAGATATCTTAAATATAATTTATTATGATGGAATCATATAATTTTAATTATTATGTGTTTGAGTAGTTACTGTGATAATTATGTGAAGTTTTCTTACGTGAAATATAAAAACATGTTTCTATGTGGCATTGATATTTATTTATGTTGTTATTTGTTTTTAATATCTCTGTTTTAGAGCTTGCACAGGTGTGTTTTTTCCAAATGTAATATCAAATAGGGAGGCTTGGTCTGTTTCTGGCTCAGGTGCGCCATCTATTGGCTATTAAATATAACACATACGAGTTACAAAACACGAACACGCGCCGCTGACACAGTCACATGTACTGCAGGGTTGTGCCTACATAACTTGGTGGATTTAGGCTGCAGCATTGAACAAACAGCACAGGTAAGCATCCGAGCCATCCCTCCTCCATGCAGACTGGTCGTGTGAAGCTCTGCAGCGTCGATTGTGAAGCTGTCTCCTTTTATAGGTGGGAACATGAAGAACAAACCAACCAAGGCTGGGGCGTCTGAGTCCAAAATGAAAGCAAAGACAAAACCCAAACTGGACGGAACTTCAACTACCTCCAAGAAACTGAAATTCAAAAAAGATGGAGAATCATCGAAAACGGGTACCGACGTGGCTTTAGTTGCACTACATTAATTGCATGTGAAATACTCGCTTAATAATCTTCGGGTTCGTGTATTGTGCAGGGCCTCAATTCACGTTTGCGGGAGTCCAGAAGAGATCTGGGTTTGGGAGCATCCTGCATTATATTTACAAGAGCACTCTGGGCCAAAGTCTGCACACACAGATGAGACAGGTAGGAGAGAAACTCACCCATCCTTCCAACCAGCTGAAGGTTAATACAGGAGCATAACCTAAAGATCAGATGAAGTTGGGGATTAATGCTGGATACTTTATGATTTTGTTAAAGGACATGCCAGCACGTTAAACAGTGATGGTATTAAATCCCACCTTAAACACTTTCTCATATAATGAGACCATTATCGATTACTCCACACAGACAGATCATTGTCACTCTAACAGGCAAACAATCCATTCTTTTAGACAATAAAGATAATTGCATTTGATGACAAATCCAATGTTACCCTTTTTAATGTTTGGTGAGATATCGATATAATTCTTCATTAAACATGCTGAATAATGTATGAATATAATTCCGCAAGTAGTAGATTTACCAGTCTGATCCACTGAATTTGATACTGACATGGTAAAGCAATAGATTAAAGTTAGTTCTATCTATGACTCAGGGTTCAATGTTGAAAAAGTTATCTTGGGTGAGTAATTTGATTATACCAATATTTGCTGTTAACTAACAACATAAACATCTACACATTAATTTCTGAAATTGTTGTCTCCGTCATAGGTAGGTTATCATTGCTGGGCTTGGGCAGGACCTTGACTTGTTTAAATCTGGCACTGAGTCAAAACTATAGTTTAAAGGGAAAACAACAGCATGACGTCTGTAACAAACAAGTTATTCCATCCTGAAAGAGGTTTAGGTGTAAAGGCATATCTAGAAATTTTCTTAATTTTTTCTGGAACATAATATAAGAATTATAATGGTCGGTGTGGAACAATACGTAAGGAGGATAATGGTAAAGTCTTCTGTGGTAAGTAGTAACTACACATAGAACAATGATGGAGAACTGTGAAGACACCTGGATACAAACCTACAAATTCTATTATATGAACATTTGGAGAATATTGTGATTTTACTTACGCAGCAGTGTCAACAAGTCATGATACAAGGAGTCAGTCAATCTCTGCACGAAGACCAACACAAAAATGTTGTGACATGTCTGTCAGTTGTGCATTCATCTCCGTCATCTTCTCCAGTGTCTCCAGGAGCCTTTTGTTCGCTCTCTCTCGTCCTATGCGACCCGCACTGCGACCAGTCCCTTCAACCGCAGGATCACCTGCCTGGAGTGGCATCTCACTCATCCCAGCACTCTCGCTGCCGCCTCAAAGGGTGGAGACATTTTTCTGTGGGACTTCAAGGAGCCCAAAAAGAATGCCTTTATTCAGGGGGTGAGTTTTAATTTGTTCTATCTAATACAATTTTTAGTGTAAAAAAAATATTACCATGTGACTCTTGACATCCTAATCCTGCAGTCTCAGCTTGTTTGATGACACCCCTGCTATTGGTTTTCTGCGTAGATGGGAGCTGGTGACTCAGTTACAGACATGAAGTTTAACCAGTTAAATCCCACCCAGCTGTTCACCTCATCTATCGGGGGTACCACAGCACTTCGAGATTTCAGTGGGGCTACTATAACTGTGTTTGCCAGCACAGACACACTGAAGTAAGGCGAAGTCCCCCTTTTTCTTCTGTGACTTAAATTTAAAAGGGTGGTGAATTTTAGGCCTGTCAGCCTTGCATCAGTCTTCTTATCAGTGAAGTCCTGACTGGTTTCAGTGTTTGTGCTTGTAAGTAGCACTGTGTGATAAAACTATCTCGATACTGGATCACTATTAAAATGAAGGTTATTTACAATGTTAGCCCTTTGGCGTATTCTCAATAATGTGACAGTGTGGACTGCAGCCAGGAGCAGAATAGATTCACAGATTTTGGGGACGAGGGGGGAGTTGAAACGTGTTACATATCAACATTATATGTAACACGTTAGCTGTTGATATGTTGATACTTCACTTTTGATTTTGATAAACATGGGAAACATACTGGTCGCAATGCCATTATATAGTAGGGCTGCACAATATGTTACAAATGAATTATGTTTCCATGCTCTGAAGATGCCAATTAGATTGAGCCCTATGGACCATTATGCCCAACAACATGAGAGTGACTTAAGTTACAAATTATAGAAGAAAAATAAATACTCAATCCAGTCACCACTGCCATAAATTAGAGAAACAGCACTGTTATTTAGAAGAATCAATTTCATAGCACTAGCATAGATTTAAAGAAAAGAAAAAAAGACAGACCTGGTGATGGCGTGGCAATTGTATTTGTGTGCACAGAGCGGGGCAGGATACAGTATCGGAGGGATGAAGTTTTGCCCCAACGATCTCTCCAAAGTCTATGTGGCCACGGGTCAGGG
Organism: Parablennius parvicornis; assembly: GCA_900302745.1. Taxonomy (NCBI): domain Eukaryota; kingdom Metazoa; phylum Chordata; class Actinopteri; order Blenniiformes; family Blenniidae; genus Parablennius; species Parablennius parvicornis. The sequence continues at coordinate 47,349 of OMNM01065875.1, read as the reverse complement.
CACGGTGACCCTGCAGAGCTTTGAGGGCCACACCCCCATCATAGTGTCCAGAACACGGGACTGTGGCCACGATCACCACAATGTTTGGTGAGGACACTGCAAGGAAGACTGATGCTTGGGAATTTCTACAAATATACTCTTCCTCTACTGACTCTGCAGATGGCTTTGGTTTATTCCGGTGCCCATATTTTGTCAGCTTGTAAACTATTTACTTTACACCCATGTTTTCTTGAAACATGTCTCATGCAGTTTTAATAATTACTAAAAATACTCAAAAAATGCATTCATGGAGAATTTGGCTACTTCCTTGTTTACAACAGCCTCAGAAATGGCAGGTTCACGATTAACTTTTTACTAAACTCCAGCTGCAACTGGAATGTAATTTATGAGTACTGCGTCAGGTCATTTTTGTCGTGTTTAACATCTGCTGTAACAAGAAACGTGAGGTCCAACACAGATCTACCTAGAGTTCCCTTGTAATCTATCACTCAGTATATTGGACACTCAACCAGTCAGTCACTTATTTGCAGAGCAATTTTCACCAGATAAAATGCAGCACAAAGTGATTTACATGTTAAGACCTCCCTTCCTTTCTAGCAATAAGATTCTCGTAATTGTACTTCAACCACATGATTAAAATGATTTTGTGGCGCTTGCAGCACTAAGAAAATACTTTCAGAAATTCTGTAGGGCCCACATATTAGGTAACCTTTCACCAGAAACACTTCTCATTTGACTGAAACTGTAAAGTATGTGAACAGATCCACAGTGATGACAACATTATTTTGGCTATTTTTACAAACACTACTTCTGAAAGCTCTGACCAGCATAAATAATCCTTAATCCACCTGAGAGGTCCTTGAATGTCCATCTGCATTGTCAATGAAGGAAAATGAATGAATGTTTTTTGTTTGGCTAAACTTTACCTATGCATGTTCATATTTAATTAAAGATGTAGTATTTTTGTTTAAAAATGTCTGTGTGTGAACTGAAGTCAGCTTAACTAGTGTCAGTTTACATGCTGCACCTTTTATTTACATTGAATATGGTATACAAACTATAGTATACTATATGCCTTTATAATCCACTTTCCATTGGCACTATGATTTGATCTGGTTCTGAAGTTTTTAACCATCATTTAAATGTTATTTTGTCAGTTGCATGCAGTAGCCTCACATTGTTTTTTATTTTCTTTCAGTTTTTGGTACTGCTGTGTTGACGTGTCTGTGAGTCGACAGATGCTTGTGACAGGAGACAATATAGGAAACCTCTTGCTACTGGGCATGGACGGACAAATGGTGCGACTTTGTTCTTTACTCAGTAGGAAAATTCACGTCTTTAATGCCTAAAATCAACATTTGTGTTTATCTATGAGGAAGATGTTCATTTGTTGATCTTTCAAAGTTGTACAGAAACGCTGCTTCATGCTTTAATGGTTTACCTGCAAAGTGCAGAGAAATTCATGCAGTCATTTTCATTTCTTCTGTAGACCCCAAAATGCTTTTAAGTGAGAATTAACATTTGTGTTGTTAATGAACTGTGCCGTCTTTTTGATGTTTCAGATTTTCACTGACAAGTTGCACAAAGCCAAAGTGACTCATGCTGAATTTAACACTCGATGTGACTGGTTGCTGGCGACGGCCTCCGTTGACCACACAGTGAAGCTTTGGGATCTGAGGAAGATGAAAGACAAGACGAGCTTCCTGCATGAAATGCCTCATGAAAGAGCCGTCAACTCAGGTAAAAACCTGGTGATGGAAGGACTCTTCTCTGACTGATTTCTGAAATGTACTTATAAGACAAATCATATTAACTTTTAAATCTATGTTTCACAATCACATGTGTTGTAAATATGGTAAATAGCATGGAATATAATTGTGATAAAATTTCTTCAGGTGCCTCAATTAACTTTATAGAATATCTTAAAATATTCTTGTAATTCATGTTCAGTGAAAAAAGGTGAAAAGAAAAGGAAGGACATTCAATGCAATGAAACTGGGTTTGTTTGAGTTTTGTTTTTTTTGTCCCTCTTAGCGTATTTCAACCCAATGGACTGCTCCAAGTTGCTCACCACAGATCAGTACGATCAGATCCGAGTGTACTGCTCCTCTGACTGGTCAAAGCCGCAGCACATCATCCAGCATCCACACCGACAGTTTCAGCACCTCACACCCATCAAGGTTTGTTTACTTCCTACATCTACGCTTAACAACTGGTTTTATTTTGGATAAATATGAACATAGAACTGTCATTACATGTGCTATGGAGCAGTGTTCTAGCTCTTTTTGCAAGGTAACTTAAAGTTTCATTATCTGCCAATCCTTCAATAACACTGCCAGTGCTTTAAATGCAAAGATGAATGCAAAAGCATCACATGAGCACAAAGCTGAAGCTTTTCTGCTTTCTGGTACTTCAATAATTTTCAGTGCATCATGAATTGTCTAGGAGTATTGGTGATCAGATGAATTCATCCAAAATGTGGTCCATTTCAACAGGGTAGGAATAGGAGTAAATCATGTAGAAATGTTAATTTGTGACTTCAACCAGCCTATTGAAGACAAGAAGAGTGAAGTTTTGTGTATGTGTAGGGGGAGTAAAAGAAGAGGCCATACTGTGATCAGGGTCATTGAATGAATGACCAAATTTCTGGGAAGTTAATATCCAAATGGGAATAGTATTAACATTATGTGGATAGTAATCAACCAGATTCTATTTAAAGAAATGCATCTGAGGAAGAGATCCTTTGGATTTTATGCACTTTATGTATTTCATTACATTTGCTGTTTTTAGGCTACGTGGCATCCTGTGTATGACCTGATCGTTGCTGGGCGTTACCCTGACGACCGTGTTTGCACCGGCGACCAGAGGACCATTGACATCTTTGACTCCAACACAGCAGAGATGGTGTGTCAGCTCTACGATCCCACCATTAAAGGGATCATATCTGTGAGTGCAATTCATTTTTAATTTTTTTACAACATCATGAGCGAACAAAACAAAACACTGTAATTTATTGAGACTCGGCTTTGTTTTTAAAGGTCAACAAATTCAGTCCAATGGGCGACATGCTTGGATCTGGCATGGGTGAGTTCCACAAGCATGACATCAAGGGGTAGTTTAATTCACAGGGGTGGGGGGATGAAACAAATCAGGGCGACTCTGGAGGGCAGTACCATCAGTTAACTCCTTTCTGCTCAATAATTAATTAATTAATTAGTTAATCCGATTATTATTATAATTTTTTTTTTAAAGCAGTATGTTCCTTGGTTTTCATGGTTGCTGCCAGATTCTACTTCTGCCTCTGTTTATAACACCTCTGCTTTTCAAAAATGTCCCCTAAAACTGATACGTCTGTCTTCCTGACCTCGTCTTGGTATTGGTATCTCTCTCTCTCTCTCTCTCTCTCTCTCTCTTTCTCTCTCTCTCTCTCTCTCTCTCTCTCTCACTCTCTCTC
>OMNM01065875.1:0-43875 GCA_900302745.1 Parablennius parvicornis | reverse complement strand
TTATACAATCAAGCAATAAGTCACACAGAGCAGGAGGCAATCAAGCAGGTAAGTGTGTGTGTGTGTGTGTGTGTGTGTGTGTGTGTGTGTGTGTGTATATCTCTCTCTCTCTCTCTCTCTCTCTCTCTCTCTCTCTCTCTCTCTCTCTCTCTCTCTCTCTGGACTTTTCTGCAGTTGGCAGACTACGGGTGCGCACACACACGCATACACAAAGCTCTGTGTGTGGGAATTTCCTAAGAAAGACAGATTCACGGGAATTGATTGAAATATGTGCAATCCCGCAGTGAAATTCATGACATGTTACGTCGTCGACATCTTTGGCTCATAAACAAGTGTGGCCTATATGTACGCGTTGCAATTATGTTAGGTTAAGGTACGAAATGACTCGCATTGAAGGTCTGAATTGACTCATTAACAGCACTGTTAAATTCATCTGCTGCTGAATGGTTGGTGTCAGTAAGTTCCAATGTTGAAAGAGGTTAAGTAGGGATTATTGTAGGATACAAAATGACCTGCATCGTTTGTTTATTTGATGTTGGGTCAATGCTTTGAGGAAAAATGTCTGACAGAAGCTGCATCTTGTTCCTTCAGGAGTGACGGCACTGATCTGGGACCGAAGCGAGTCTTTGGTCAATGAACAACACAACGAGCAGGAGGAAGCCTCGACCTCTGTGGACACTTTGAGAAGGAGGCGAAGGAGTCAGCCACGCTCCGCCAGCAGCCGGAGGGGTCCAGCCATGGATGCAAAGCTGAAGAAAAAACTAGCCTCTCTGGAAGAAACGGAAACTAAAACCGTGACTGAAAGTGTCGAAAAGAAAAAAGCTCAGTTGAGAAAAAAATAAGCTGTAAAATAGCCTTGGTGTAAAATTACTAGTGCTTCTGTTATTGTTTGCTTGTGTCTAACTTCAGGGATTGTTTCTATGTTAAAAATTTGTCTTTTATAAACTGGATGTTTTCCAGCACTTTTTCTACTTTTTTCACAATAAACGTGTTCATTCCAACAGATCTGACTTGTTTTACGACTCCTCGTTGATAAGAATGCACAATAGAATCACAGTGAAGGTTTATTTAACCTTTATTCTGCACAGCATGCCAGCTCATATATCAAGCATTGTCAAAGAGATAGCTTCCACGAATTTCATGGACTGTGACATTTGCCAGCTGGAGGAGCACTTCACCCCACGCCTCCCGTTCCACTTTTCTTTTCTGATGCAAAGCCTGATGAGCAGAGTAGACCAAGCTGAGGACGAGATTCTCAAACTGAACCTCAGTCAGTGGTCTCCTCTCACCCTTGAGCTCGCTCGCCATCTGGACCATGGAGCTCAGACTTCTGGGAATGCCGTCATTGATCTGAGACAGAAAAGTGCGTCCCTGCCTCATCGACGCCATCTCTCCATCAAGAAGGACAATGTTGTTGTCCTGGTCCATCTCCACCCCAGCCAGTAGAAACTGCTCACAGCAGAGACAAAGAAAGCCATTTCTTAAATCTTGCAAAGAAATCTGCATAAAGTTTAGGCTATCTGCACATGGAGTTGAGTTTGGGGGAAAAATGGGACAAAATACCTCAAACATCAGGTTTGCATTTATGACAGATGAGGCAGCTTTTTGAGAAGAAGGACTTGTTCCTGCAGTGACATCTAAAGAGAAAGATACAAGCCAAGTCACATATTTGGCATGAGTCCCAGCAGATTAAATGTACCTTAATACATGCAAAAGTAACATGCTTACTGTTTTAATCCATCATGCACTATGTTTTCGGTCCCTCTTTTGTAACGTTTAAAATGTCTTTGTCGCAACTCCTTGCAAATGTTCTGTTTTTTACTTACCCTGCAGCAAATACTCAAAGTAAAGCCAGAAAAAGATGTGAAAGAGGTTTTTAACGTCCAAATTCATGGTTTTTGTGATAAAGTCCAAAAGATATCACACCTCATCTGTCTCTCCTTCTCTCTCCTTCGCTCACTTCAGTGAATCAAGGAAGAAGGCACGCGCTGAATACCTTGCATTTTTCCACCCAGGAAAAAGAGAGCAAAAGCCAGTTGGCTGTGATGCAGAGCAGACTGCAGCGTGTTAGGATGGTGGTTCATCACACCCACCGAACAAAAACCTTTCATCTATCAGAAATGACAGAAACTGTCCTATTGAAAGAAGAAGGATCTTTAAGATCATGTCAAAGTGTGAGACAACCACATCATGAAGGATTTTAGTTTGTTTTGTAATAGGCTTGCACCTTTGTGTCCATTAATTCGACATCTATTGACATTCTCATTATTAGATGACATATGTACAATTATATTAGATGCCAGATGATGTATGTGTTTGTAAAACTATACATATTGATACATAGGATTCAGGAAGAAGTTCATTATTGATGAATTGGAGAAGGGGTAAGATGAAATAAATCTTATTTCTTCCTACTTCTTTTCAGACATGTTGAATCGGATTTATGTTTTATGTGTGTATTTATATACAGTAAGTATAGGACATATATACTTAGCTATAGAGGATTTATTGTTTGTGCAAATGCATTTTCATAAAATATAGATTTACATCATTTACACACATACACACACACACATACTTTGTATGTATCTGTATTTTGCATATAACGACATGTCTGAAATGAAAAAAACTGGAAATAAATGTAATCACGTTTGATTGTATTGCTTTGTTTTGGGGGTGTTTATGTCTTGCCTTGCAGCATTACTATTGTTCTGTTTTAAATGTTTGTAACCTCACTCATAGCCGTCACACCACTTTGTAAGGGCTATGACTAGAAGGTCCATCCATCTCTTATACTGCTTCGTGGCACTCCGTGTCATTGGAGCTGACTGGTGAAAGACAGGATTCAATCTGGACAGGTCCCCTATTCATCACACACGCTCACATTCATACCCATGGAACATTTAAATAAGAATAATACTAACTTTATTCGTGTGGCACTTTTTCAGTCTTTAAAGACTAGATAAGTCTTCAAAGTTACCAATTAACTTCAAACCCATGTCATTTGTCTATGGGGGAAAATCAGGATATACCCTGAGAAATCCCAGTGACAAGGACATGGTCCTCTGTATGTGCGACCTGACCTCAATAAACAAAAAATGAAATATATCTTTATAAGCATGCACACAATGGGCAAAGCTCACTGGGACACCCATAATTCCCAAACAATTTCATTATGTTTTCACACAAAAATATTGAATGCATAACTTCCATTTAAGAGAGTGCTTATTGGATAACAAAAATATACAATACAATCTGAAAACACCGATCTACAGTATCATAGGAATATAACATGCCGTGCTGTAACAAAAGCGTAACTGAATTCAGTAAATAGGTCTTGTTGACTTGTGCAAGTGGGTTATTTTTTTTAGAGTAAACATCAAGTTACCAGAATGAGAAGTAATGAAGTATAGTGTATTTCCCCAATTATTGGTATTGGATAGTTTATCTAGGTATTTGTATTTAGTTTGTGTTTCTCATTTCTTTCTTTCTTTCTTTCTTTCTTTCTTTCTTTCTTTCTTTCTTTCTTTCTTTCTTTCTTTCTTTCTTTCTTTCTTTCTTTCTTTCTTTTTTTCTTTCTCACTTAGTTTCTTTGCAACTTCCTGTGCTCTTTCAGAATGCGGCTGCATTCCAGCTGTGAGGGGCAGAAAAAGATTTTATTACTGTAGTCCCACAGCGAGGGACGAAGCGAGTGATTGTAGTAACACAGCTCCGCCGCACGGTGGCAGCACTGTGATCTAGTGACGGGTGTCGAAGATGCGCGGGGATAAAGTTTGTTTACTTCCGGTGAAGGGTTCAGCTCCTCCTGTATGATAAAGTAGTGGAGATTAAGGTAAACACGCCCGTTTGCTCTTCAGATTAAAAACATTGAATATTGTTTCGCCTCATTTGCGGCTCCAATGAAAACCCTAACTTGTATTGTATAGTGGTTGAAATTGTACTCGTCTGTTCAGTTAGCAGGGTAGCTGCTGTGCTGCTAACAAGCTAAACACAATCGTAAACAAAACGCAGCTTTAGCGACTGTTAATGGCAGTAAACAGCTATGCTCCATCTGTGAACTGTCATCTGGTGTTTATCTGCTGTTATACCTACTCAAATTAAAATATACTCAAGTTGAAATCTGTTGAATTGGACTTCACCAAGCACGCGGGTATTTAGACCACGAGTCCCAATTGATCTTCTGAACTCGCGTGGCAATTGGCAATTCTCTGATCAACTACTGGAAACGTTATCGATTTTTTTCCAAATCTGTTTCTGTGTCTCATGTCACAAACAGTCAGAACAAGTTTTTGATTAATGTGTAATATGTAAGGATTTTATGAAATGTGATTCATCAAAAGTTGGCTTATTGTCACTTAGTTTACTGATCAATATTAAATCATTATTATCAATCCGAAATTCACATTAGCTGTAGAAGAAGTGCCGATTTTGCTAGCGCGATATAAAGCACATACATCTACTCTTGTAAGTTATATGACTTTCTTCTAACCATACAAATGCTCTTTTCATCATTCATGAAAAAATGTCAGTTGTTTGTTTTTGAACAATTTTAAAATTCCTCTGTTATAAGGTTGACACTCATCTTACACTGCCCCGCTCATATGAACATATACATATATTCAGACAACAATATTTCAAATGACATATTTGAAGCTATGGTATAAAACTGAATGGTTTGTCCATTAAGTAAGGACTGTTTTGCGTTTCTTTCTGTAAAATGTGTTCATTTTACAATAGCCACACTCAAAGTGAATTTACATGAGACAATATTTTGTTATATCCATTTACTAGTGATAAATTGTCACTGAATTACTTAAATAATAATAAAGACTGAACTTTATTACTATAATAAAGTCAGAAAATATTGCAGAATCATTATATATTCCTCTAAGATCTACCCCATAAATGTGTTTATCATTAATAACAATACTTTTGTTTTTTGACATTTTCCAAGGTGAGCAGATAAGATGGAGTCCAGTGAGGAGGGTGGCCTCAGTGTCGGGGGCTCTGTGGGAGAGGAGAACTACTTCCAGGGATATACATTCACGGACCGCTCTCATTCTAGTCGTGTAGTAAAAAGCATCATGGACCTGTGTTTGGAGGATGGCCTGTTCGCTGATGTCTCCATTACCGTAGACGGCAAAGAGTTTCACCTGCACCGGCTTGTGCTCTCCGCGCAGAGCAGCTTTTTCCGATCAATGTTCACCTCCAACCTCAAAGAGTCTCACAATCGCGCTATTGAGCTGAAGGATGTGAGTGCTACTGTGTTTCAGCTGCTGGTTGACTACATCTACCACGGTACAATCAAACTCAGGGTGGAGGAGCTGCAGGACACATATGAGATGGCAGACATGTATCAGCTGACCGCTCTGTTTGAAGAATGCTCCCGCTTCCTTTCGCGCACAGTGGAGGTCAAGAACTGCCTACAGGTTAATTCTTGTATTATTTTTTTTGTACATGTCCTAAAGTTATTAATATTTTATTTGTTGTGTAGCGTCAATGCTATTTTTTCTCCCTAGGTGATGTGGCTTGCAGACAGACACAGTGACCAGGAACTATATACAGCAGCCAAACACTGCGCTAAAATCCATTTGGCTCAGCTCCACCAGACTGAGGAATATCTCAACCTGCCTTTGTGTCTCCTCTTGGACATCATTAAAGGTATTAAAATTTTCTCTTTATGTCACTGTGTGTCATACAGCTGAGTCTTTTTCACACATTTAAGTAATTTTTTGGGATTCCACCACAGTTATCCTTTTCTCAAAGCATGCATTTCTTTACAAATCTTCAATGAAATCCACAGCATAGATGTTTGCAAGGTCATTTGTCCACCACCCCTCACATTGGCAAACATTATATATTACTTTTATTCAAAATATCTTGTGGTTCTGTTCAGATGGTGTTCCGAGCTCCCAGAATCCAACAGTGGCTATTGAGTCCTGGATAAACCACAACAAGGTTGAGAGAGAAGAGTTCTTATGCATCCTCCAAGAAAATCTTAAGGTAACTGTCTCTGAAAGGTTTTAGAAGCAAGTGCATCTTTTGCATGAGCATTGAAATGATCATTTCTGTTGTCCATTTTCTTCTTGCGTGTGCAGGAAATCGGTGAGAACGTCCACATTTACCTGATTGGGAAAGAGGAGACAAGGACTCACTCCCTGGCTGTGTCTCTCCACTGTGACGAGGACGACGCGATCAGCGTCAGCGGGCAAAACAGTTTATGTCATCAGATTACTGCAGCCTGTAAACATGGAGGTGATCTGTATGTGGTGGGGGGGTCTATTCCACGCCGCATGTGGAAGTGCAACATGCACACTATGGACTGGGAGCGCTGTGCCCCACTGCCCAGGGACCGCCTCCATCATACCATGGTGTCTGTGTCCACTGAGGACGCTATCTACTCTTTGGGAGGTAAGACATTGCAGGACACGCTCTCTAACGCCGTCATCTACTACACAGTGAAGGACAACATGTGGACAGAGACCAGCCAGCTGGACACTGCAGTGTCAGGAGCTGCTGGCGTTAACCTGGGCGGTACCATCTACCTGCTCGGAGGGGAGGAGAACGACATGGACTTTTTCACAAAGCCATCCCGTCTCATTCAGTGCTTCGACACCTCCTCCCAAAAGTGCCAGATCAAACCTTACATGCTGCCGTTTGCGGGTTGCATGCACGCTGCAGTCCACATGGACGTAATCTTCATCGTAGCAGAGGGAGACTCTTTGGTGTGCTACAACCCTCTGCTGGAGAGCTTCACCCGCCTGCGTTTCCCAGAGGTGTGGAGTTGTGTTCCTTCTCTCTGGAAGGTCGCCAGCTGTAACGGCTGCATTTATGTCTTCAGGGACAAATGCAAGAAAGGTGACGCAAACACGTTAAAGTTTAACCCGGCCACATCCGTTGTCTCTGTTATCAGAGGTATCAAAATCCTCTTGACAAACTGGCAATTTGTTCTGGCCTAACATGTCCTCTGGATGTTTACACACTCGCCACAGACAATCAGGGAAGACTTTTATCACAAACTATGACTTCACTCTTCAGACATCCTGCGTGGAATCCTACCCTATAAATGTATTTACTCAGCTGTTTCACTCATTCCATTCAGTCTTCACCACCAGCCTTGTAATGACAGTTCAGCCACGCGTGTCACTTGCTTGTTCAACAATGTGTCTCATTGTGCATTCCTTGGTCAAACGATTTGTGGAGATGCTGTAATTCAATGATGAATAAATTAGTTGTTTTCTGTGCAATGCTTGTTTGACATGCATGAAACAGTTTCAGTGTAAAAGTCGTTATTGGGTCTCTTTCAGTATACTGTGATGTAGACTATCCTCCCAAGTCTGTGTGCATTAACATGACGATGTTTTCTATCTTTTCAAATGTTCACAGTTTCTTGTGTTAAGTTTGTATTTTTCAATGTACAAACTGTTAACAAAACTGTCAAATATATTGCTGTTGCCACAAGCTGTCGATGCCGTTATGTATCAACTCTCCTTTACTATTAATAATATGTTTACTACGTGGAATTAAGCAATGTTCATTTCTGTAATTCTACATGATGCATTCATAAATCAACAAAGACTTCCAACAATATTTATCTTTAATTGGTAGTAGTGGTTGTAAATGCCTTGTTGGTATCGGTGCCAGTTTCTGTCCTTGTGGTTGAAAAGGGGAGTTGAAGGAGAGAAAGCTGCGACGGAACAGCCAAAACTTTGATCCCATTGATGTGTTGCAGGAGGCTGTGCAGCTGAAACCCAAGCCCAGTAACATGTCAGACTTTGTGAACTATTCTAAGCATCAGTTGCTGACGCCGAGATGAGGGGTGGGGGTTTCTCAGGGCACATATGCGTCTCCATAAGAACTCCTCGTCGGAACTCTCAGCCTCTTTGTGCACTGTCTCAGGCGCACTTTATTTTTTAATTTTTTTAGGGTGGGAAGGCTGCATGTAGCCCCTACATCAAGCCTCACAGCACCGCTTGTGAGACTGCGGTCTGATCTTTCCGTGGATGGAAGTTTTTAATGCTCCAGGGGTTTGTCATGTATAATAGTTGTCATCCGGTGTTGCTCAGTGAGTGAGGTTTAGTCTGAAGGTAGATCGCTAGGAGCTGTAGTGACCTTGGGACAGTTTGCTGAGGGCAGAACATAATTCCTAAAGGGACACATGGTCTAGAGTGACAAGGCCAACTGCTGTAGCGCCAGCACTAGGAGGAAGGTGGAGGGGGGTTGGACACTGGGGTGCTGAGAATTCCTTTCGCTGGGGTGTGGAGGGAGTAGATATTCTGGGATATCAGTGCTCGCACTCCACGGGGAAACGTGTTTCTTTGCGGTTTTTCAACAGGAAATCTGGGGGAGAATTTTTGAACTTGATGCTGAGAGGGGATCATTGCATGGTTAAATGGGGAAGACATTTTTTTGGCCCTCCAGCTCTACACAAAGTGCCTGGTGATAATGGTCTTGGTGCGTCGCCGTTTTACTTGGGTGGATCCAGTTTCCTTTCCATCTCAGCACAGCCGGAGCTGATAGTGCTGGATCTGGTAGGCCTTTCTGGCACCGTCCTCTCAGAGGATCATCTTCAAGGGATCTTCTTTGGAGTTGTACTGTGCATGGCAAGGATCTACTTTCTTGCTGCCTCACTGAAATTGCATGGCCTAAACGAATGAATATTTTTATGAAGCGCCTTGCACCAGAGATGGGCCAGGACCAAACCAAGCAACAGATAGAGAAGGGCCTGAGGTTGTATCAGTCCAATCAAACAGACAAAGCCCTGCATGTGTGGACAAAAGTGCTGGAAAAGACCTCAGATCCTGGAGGGAAGTTTCGTGTTCTGGGCTGTCTGATTACAGCCCACTCAGAAATGGGGAAATACAAAGACATGCTCAAGGTAAGCAAAGCAAATACTCTACCACCAGCATATTGAGATGAGTTTATTTAAGTGGTGATTTTGTGGAAAAAGTGTATGAGAAATGTTCCTTTAGGCCTGTAATAAAATCTAAGCCATATGTATATCCTTTTTTTGTTTTTTATAATTTACATAGAGTGTGATCTTATTCTGTGTTATGCAACAATGGCAGGTCTGTGTGTGGTTGCAGTTTTGGCTGACACTGTAGCTAAATGGCCTAGCCTTATATATTTGCTCATGACTGTTCAGGTTGAGTTCACGCTCCAGTAGTATTTCATAATTTCCACCTTGGTCGAGCCTTTAGTAAATGGGAACAGGTCAAAGGTTGCCTTCTTCCATTTGCAGCAGTCTTGAGTAGCACGGGTTAATTTGTGGCTTCCACACGATGCAGAGTAAATAAGTGCCCTGCAACTTAAGTATCAGTGTGGAGTTTCTTGTTGACATAATCTCCCTTCCTCAAGCAGCACCCACTCTCACTAACACACTTTTACTGAGGACTTTATAAAGTAGAGGGCTTGTGTCTGAACAGGTGCATCAGATAATTTTGTTCATTTTGAATTGCATCTAATTAAATATAAAGATGATCCATGTCATTATTTGCAAGTTGACCCCAGTGTTCATCCTCGTCCTCTGCAGTATGCCCTGGATCAAATTGACACAGCCAGAGAAATGGAGGACCCAGACTACCTGACGGAGGGCTACCTGAACTTGGCACGCAGCAACGAGAAGCTTTGTGACTACCAGAAAACTGTCTCCTACTGTAAGACCTGCCTAAACATGCAGGGCACCACTGTCAGCCTGCAGCTCAACGGACAGGTATGCCTCAGCATGGGCAACGCTTTCCTGGGTCTCAGTGTCTTCCAGAAAGCTCTGGAGAGCTACGAGAAGGCCCTGCGCTATGCGCACAACAACGACGACAAGATGCTGGAGTGCAGAGTCTGCTGCAGTCTGGGGAACATCTACGTCCAGCTGAAGGTATTCCACACGCTAAGGCTCTAATCAAACGGGATTGGGATATTTCACACCAGGTTAATTTTAGTCACCGTTATGTGTGTAGCCTTGCAGATATTCAACCACATCCTTTACTCTGCTGTCATTATCATTGCATGTCATTGAAATAATGATTGTGTGAGACATTATGCAGCGGGGGGCCTGAATAGGAGATGTTTAAAACACTGAAATAGTGCGGTCATGACAGACTTATCAGCTGTCGTATTTGGCTAAAACATTCACTGGACCGCACGTGTGACTTGATTGCGCAATCAAAGCAGGTTTTTGCCAGCTTATTTACAGAGTATGATAACGCCGCAGGGCATCTGACTAAACATCATCAATGGTTTGCTGGGGTAACACTGCACATTGTAAAGCGAGGGCGGAGTGAGTCGGCGGGCTGGCTGGTTGGGGCTTTATGGAGTACCCTTGACATCAGAGATTTGTAAGTCTAATCCCCTGGCTTCCCGGAGAGGATTGGTTTCAATGGGATTGTGATGGTGTTGTCTGAAGAATGCACTCGTATGTCAGGTTATTTTGCAAAATACAAAGAATAGTTGCTCCAAATCGGGACAAACAAGCCAACTCACTCTGGCATTTGTGTTTTTGTAAATATAAAGTTTGAGTTCTCCTATACATTTGAAGACTTACTCATCCAATACTTCTGTCTACAGGACTATGAGAAAGCCCTGTTCTTTCCTTGCAAAGCAGCTGAGCTAGTCAATGACTATGGCAAAGGTTGGAGCCTCAAGTATCGAGCCATGAGCCAGTACCACATGTCTGTCGCCTACAGGAAACTGGAGCGCCTGCCGGACGCCATGGAGTGCTGTGAGGTATTGTTTTATAACTGTCCAGCTCACATCAGCAGTGTCCTCAGAGATAAACTTACATAACTTGGGGAATATCACAGTTTTGGGTCCCCGAACAACTTGCTGGTTGGATGTGTGCAGATATGGTGGACGTGGTGCTGCTGACAGGTGCGAGCGCCAGTTGTCCCGTCGTACGAGGCCTCAGACCTCGACAGAAATATGCTCACAGAGGCGCTGGTTTAAAGTGTTAATGAAGAGGGAGGCTTTAGTCTTCACTCTGTTCTAATTATACACCAAGGGTGAAAAATAACTTGATGTCATTGCCTTGGAGCATAAAAGTATAGTAACAAGGCAGCAGGATGAATTTCAGATTTATTACATTTGCCAAACAGTTTTAGCCAAACAATTTACACATCCGATCATAGCCGGAATACCAGAGTACCGGAAGAGTCTTAAAGATGAAACAACAGAGTCTCTCCTTACAGATCACTGAAGATTATTTGAAATATTTAGAATCTGCAAAGAAACAAGTGTGGAATAAATCTGTGTTGATATAATTTAAGATTCTAACATTTAGTTTCACGATTTCTTTAAAACACATTAATTAGCATGATAATAATTGTAGAAATTTTGTAAAATACAACTTTGTATGATGAATCATTTATTTATTTATAATCAGTTTTCCTAAGAAGTTTAAAAATAAAATTATAAACAGAATATAAGAATTGATAATAAACCATGACTGGAATGGGTAAAATCACCTAACATACAAATACCATTGTTAGAGCAACACCTAAAAATTCTAATCTTTAAAAGACTTCATGAAAAGAAAAATGTTAAGATGTGACTTAAAAGACTTTCACTTCAGATCAAGGTTCAAACACTTCTCTCATTCAGTCTTATGTCCTTCAACAGGAGTCTATGAAGATTGCTCTGCAGCATGGTGACCGGCCTCTGCAGGCTCTGTGCTTACTAAACTTTGCAGACATACATCGTTGCCGGCGTGACGTTGATGTAAGGTGCTATTTACCATTTGCGTAACCATTGTGTCTTTGCAAACCTGTGAGACAGGGCAGCTTTCAATTTGATAATGTATGATAATATTGAATGTATTCACATCTATAAAGCAATTTAAAACGCTTTATTTCTTGCTACATCTGTCTTCATTCCTTCAGAAAGCATTCCCTCGTTATGAGTCCTCACTGGGCATCATGACAGAGATTGGAAACCGTCTGGGACAATCACACGTCTACCTGGGAGTCGCAAAGTGTTGGCTTCAACAGAAAGAATACGACAAGGTCAATACATTTACACACCAACATAAAATAAACCTGCAACAAATGCTTTAAAATGTTCTCATAACAAATACTTAAGTGATGACTATGACACAATCCAATCTTTTTTCCAGGCCCTTGAATCCCTGCAGCGAGCACAGGAGCTGGCAGATGGAATGGGAAACAAGGTAACTGAATTCTTTTAAACAGCACAGATCACCTCACTAATAATCAGTGGTTGTTCGTTAAATAAGTAATAGATGGAATAACTGAATTACCTTTGCTGTCATTTGTGTCTCTATGATTCTGTTTTGTCAGACATAAAGGAAAAATTATAAGTCTGTATGGAGACTTTACAGTGTTTGTCACTTGATCTGAAACAAATACTCAATAAAATGTTATGCTCATTGAAGATACATCCTGAAAATGCTTTTGCTCTACTTATAACGTATATACAAGGGTTTTCGAAAATTTAAATACTGATATTTCTGAACTCTGATCGAAAAGAATGAAAAAATTATTGATCTTCTTACTTTTTTTTTTTTTTTTAGATAATATACTTTTGATTGTCATCATTTATAAACTGAACCCACCTTGGAAACTATTTAACTCTTTGTGAGATGAATCCACAATATGAAAGTTTTACAATTTAAGTCACATTTATTTTGAACATGTGATTCACAAAACACAGGGTCATAAAATGAGTGTTAAAAAGGAAAAAAGATGATCGCCATGGTTTTACGTGTTGAAATGTATCTGTAGTTGCAGCCCTGTAGTTGTGTGGGATCATGTGATTGAATAGGAAACAAGGAAACAAGTATTCATAGCTAAATGCATTTAATGCATTTGAAATATTTAAAATGACAAAATAAACTCAATTTTATCTAAATGAATGGCAACGCAATGAGGCAGTGAGTAAATTCTAAGTCTATTTCTCTCTGTGGATGATATTAAGCGGTACTATGTTGAAGGTGCGTTTCTTCTGTCCGTATAAAGCTGTGCACCCTGAAGGTCCACTGCTTGAGTGAGGGGATTTACCGGAGCCGGGGACAGCAGGAGGAGCTCAGAGAGCAGGTGGTCAAGTTCCTTCAGTGCGTCGAGGAGCTGGAGCTCTACTGCGGCATGTGTGGAGAGTCCATCGGGGACAGGGACCAAAAGCTGCAGGCATTACCCTGTTCCCATATCTTTCACCTCAAGTATGTGTTCATTCACCGACCACTCTTTTCTATCACTGGACCCACCTCGTTCTTTACAGTTCATCGGAGACACGAATCAACTCCCTGTAAGCTTGAGTGCGAAGACACTGATGATTACACTAAAATAAACTATTTAAGATGTGTTTCCTCATGACCGTGATGGGAGTCACACTGTAATGTAGTGGCAGCACTCTGGAATCACGGCGAAAACATTACCAGCTTGAGCCAGGAGATGGTTTTCTTTCTGTGTGGAATTTGTCTCATATGCATTTAAAATGAAACGGCTTTCTGAATGAGATCATGTGTTTGTCCTGTGATGGACCTGTCAGGGCACACTCTGACTTTGTTAGTAGTCTGCTGGGTTCAGCTGCATACCCATGTTTATCTAAGTTGTAAAGGACAAAACACAGAAGATGGATGGACAGGTAAACAAAGTGCAGCTCAAATTGTGTCCACATAAAATCAGAAAACAAAATTTAAAGTATGAATGGAGACTCAGACAATGAGGACAAAACTTAATTCTTACATCCACCTTCTATCCAAGGTTTCACGTGGCCGGATACAATCTTAGTGAATTTTATGTGAAGGCTGGCTACACTCGGGCAGTTTGTCAGTCCACCACAAACAACGTACTGAATAATAGACTGCTATACGCACCAAGGGACAACACACACTGACCAATTAAGCTCATGACCCATGTTTTTAGACTGTGAGAGGAAGCTAAAGCACCTGGAGAGAAACAAAATAATGGGAGACCAAGCAGATTACCTCAAAATAAATCATAAAAAGTCAGTCAGAACCCCACGTTAACACATAGGCAATAGAAATCTAAATTAAAGGCAGAAATTGGTTTTAATATTGGCAGGCTATTGCTTATAACATAACAATGTCTTTATCTTATACATTATATGGCAGCTTGTTCAAAGCAACAATAGCAGATAAAATAAATGCGGTTTTATCATACTCTTATGTTTCCTGACTCTTGATTGTTCCCTCCTCTCAGGTGTCTGCAAACGAACGGGACAAAGGGTTGTCCTAAATGTTTCAAGTCATCC
This sequence comes from Parablennius parvicornis, assembly GCA_900302745.1. Classification (NCBI taxonomy): domain Eukaryota; kingdom Metazoa; phylum Chordata; class Actinopteri; order Blenniiformes; family Blenniidae; genus Parablennius; species Parablennius parvicornis. Next base: position 29,655 of record OMNM01065875.1, on the reverse strand, counting down.
ATGAAGCCTGGATTTGTGTGATTGCGGGCTGGAGTTTGTGCGTTTGGATCTGCAGACAGGCTGCCTCACAGCCTCTGGACTGACCTGAGCGAAGCAGACAGCCTGCGCAGACGACGTGTGAGGAGAAATACTTCCTCGCTCTGCGCGGACGAAGCTGAACTGAACCCAGAGCGCGGCTTAGAGGACACAATCGGCTCCTCCGAATTATTTAGACGTCAGTCTGAAGCTGACCGAGGAGGTGTGGCCGAGAGCGGTACGTTTCCAGATGAGCTGAAGGAGCTGCATTGTCTCTGATGGCCGACCTTTTTGTCGCAGCTTTTGAAACGGGATATGGACTGTCCACAGAACATGTAAAACTTAGTGTAATAGATATTTGATGCATTCTGATTGACTAGTAAACATGTGAAGAAATGATCTTTGAGGAAGAAATTGTCTCAGTGGCCTCGGCCACAGTCGGTGTGTTGCTCAATTTTTTGTGCCACACCAGTTGATGTATTTTCAGCAGATGAGCCATTTCTGAATTTATCTGACGTACTCATATTATATTTATTATTGTAATCATGTACATACTGTTCTCCTGTTTATTTGTTGTAAAAGTTTGATTTATTTGAAATGTTTTGTAAAACCTGAAACTAACTAAAATCTCTTAACCATTCAGAAACTAGTATGTCTTTACAAAACAGGTACATGCAGCTGTTTGTTCTTCCTTATTCGAAGAGTAAGGAGCAGGATCAACACACATTGTGTTCATAGAAATTCCTTTTCTGTTCATTTCTGGGAATGATTCTCTCTTAACTCTGATTACAACAGATTACTGTTGCAGTTTGTGAACAAATAACGTTGCGAGGGAAAACTATTGGGAAAGGATCTTTGACCAATCACATACAGTATACACATATTCAATTATTTATGGGCGTTACAAACAGTGTGATTTAACATTGTGTATTTGTAGGAATTAATTAAAAAAAAAAAAAAAAAAACCTAAAACCTTGGTTGTAATATTAGGAAAATTTTTATTGAAAAGAGAGAAAGTGGGAAAAAAAAATTCTAAAAAATGTTTTGTATCACTGTGTGGTTGCATGTTTTATTTACAATACTGAGCAGCACAATTAGAATATATCCATATGTAACCACATATTTACTTGTATCTCTTGTTTATTGTGGTATTTCTTAATATTCGTTGAATTTTTTGAAGTTTTTCATGCTTACATTTCATAGATTTTCACCACAAATGGGAAGCTACATTTACTACCTTTATTTCTGACCCCATGCTTGTTGTCGTTTTTCCAATCACTTCTTGTTAATGCTGATATCAGGCACCAGGAAGTTGAAATATGTAATCAAAACCAGAAAAATACCTGAGACAAAATAATTTTTCTGAATGGTTTTCAGAGCTTTAGCCAGTAAATAATTCAGACTTGAGTAAAAAGGAAAAGTTCTCGCTGTGTAATGAACTCTGTGATTCTCAAAATATAATGAGGTGGACAGCATGAGAAAACAGAGACCAACATATTTACTTTTACTGCACAGGCACTTATACTTCTCACTGTAGGATCTCTGCTTGACTCATGAGCAACATCTGATTCTTGTTTGATGCCTCTGCTTTCACAATAATCTTTAGTCACTGGTTGTTTACGTGTAGGGCAGTTACTGTAAAACACAGATATTAGACACTTTTTTTTCTTGGTTTTTGGGTGTAAAAATGATGTTACTGACAGTACAGCCACTCATCTTCTGACAGTATGAACTACCTCTGTTTCTGCCTCCAAGCGTTGAGGATAAATGCAGTAATACCATAACATATAAGTAAATGTAGATTTGTTATGTTTTTTCTAGACACTATGTTGATATAACCATGATTTATTTGATTTAGAGACAAACTGAAATGCATTGTTAATATATTTATGCATACATAGTCGAACCATGGTAATGTGTCACATGTGGAAATGTTTCATGATGGAAAATAAGGAATAAAAAAAAAAGTACACTGAAAGTGAAGACTTACCATCTTATGCTTTTTTTTAAAGGAACTATTCATCTATCTACTAGTCATTTGCTATGAAGGACTAGTCAGAGAGACATTCACTTTCACACCAATTCAGAGACACAAATTAACCTATCATAAATGCTTTAAAGTGCAGGAGGACATAATGCAGCACACGGGGAAAACTTGTGCTTGCACAGAGAGAACATGCAAACTCCACGCTGAGAGGTCCAGCCTGCACTCACATCCACCACCTTCTGAGCCGAGATTGCTACCTACTTCTTAAGGAATATCTTTGCTGCTGATTTTAGAACTGACATAGGGTATCGTGTAGGGGGGGCCGGAGGAGAACGTCTCTGCTGTTTGTGGATGACGTTGTCCTTCTGGCGTCGTCGCATGAGGGCCTCCAGTGTTCACTGGAATGGTTCGTGGGAGACTCTAAGGCTGTTGGGATGCAGATCAACACCTCCAAATCTGAGTTCATGGTCCTCTCATCGAAAAGGATGGCATGCCCTCTCCAGGCAGGTGGAGGTGGACCTTCCCCAGGTGGAGAAGTTTTAGTATCTCGGGGTCTTTTTCACGAGTGATGGGAGGAGGGATCGTGAGATCGCCCACAGGTTTGGACAGGCGGCTGCAGTTATGCAGTCACTGTACTGGATCGTTGGGGTGAAGAGGGAGCTCAGATATCAGGCGAATCTCTCTGTTTACCGGTCGGTCTACATCCCCACCCTCACCTATGGTCATGAACTTTGGGTCATGACCGAAAGAATAAGATTGTGGGTACAAGCAGCTGAAATGAGTTTTCCGCAGGGTTGAGGGCCTCAGGAGCTCAGCCATCAAGGAGAGACTCAAAGTCCAGCCAATTGAGGTGGTTCGGTTTAACAGGCACGTCCAACTGGGAGGAGGCCCCGAGGTCGACCCAGGACTTGCTGGAGAGATTATATCTTTGGCTGGGAGCAGCTCGGGGTCCGCCCAGAAAAGCTGGAGGAAGTTGCCAGGGACAGGGATGCCTGGGCTTCTCTGCTCTGTGTTCTGCCACCACGATCTCAATGGGACTAAGCAGGAAACAAGATGGAATCATCATCAGTTTATGCTATTCATTTGACTCTAATTAACTGCTGGGCATTTCAGGTATTCAAACATTTTGGGTGTGTTACCCAAGCTTTCATACCGGTTTTGATGGTTACTGTGTTGATGAACGATAAGAGCCTCGGGTGTGGCTTCTTAATACAATAAGGTATTTTAATGACCTTCAGTCAAGTACTTGGCATCAAATGATGGTACATGGGATTTAATCGTGATTGCTTGTGATTGACCATGACTCAGTGAAATTGCATTATTGAATTTCTCTGGCAGAGAAGTAAAAAAAATAAAAATTGAAAATAGGAGTGAGATTGTGGCTTAAACCTCCTTTGTTAAGAGACTGCTTTTCCACTTTCACATATTTTACCCGTCATTTCTGTCCAAATTTTGAACACTGCGGTCTTCCAAAGGAGTGTGACTTTTCCTTGAGGTGTCAACAGCTGAGTCTGGAGTGTAATATCTGTATTTATGTGTGTAAAAGCAACCCTTCAATCATATTTTCTCTTCTTTTTTTTTTTTCAGAGGCACCAGTAAACACTTGTTGGATGTTTGCCCATACCTGCATATTTCAACCAGTCGTACCAGTCGATCAACATTTACTGGAAATCCGGACAAACTTTCTGAGACGTTCCACCTTGGCCACGACTTCAGGTGGTTCCAGTTTGCAGACAACCTTCAACCTGATGGCAACGAGGAGCTCATTCTCCGAAGAGGATCTTTTTTGTCCCCATTGCAGAAAGATTTTCTCTTGTCCAATGCAATTGACATGTGGACATAATATTTGCAGAGCTTGTTTAAAGGATTTTTGGGACTGGAAAGGAAGTAAAATATGCCCTGTATGCAGCACCTTGTCGTCTTCTATCAAGCCTCCTATCAATCTGACCCTGAATTTGGCAGCAGAGAATTATCGAGCACAGATGAGCAGCAGTTTTTGTGACATCTGTCTTGCTCACAATGAGAAGCTGAAGATTTTTTGCCACAATGATGAGCAACTCATCTGCCTTATCTGCCAGTTATCAAAACAGCACAAAGTGCACGAGTGCAGCCCAGTGGGAGAAGCTGCCCAACAGAAAAAGGTACAGTAAAGAAGCATGTCTGTTGATTATGGATTATTGTAAATTAGACTGTTTTTATTGCCAAATTGATAAATGTCTTTCTTCAGCAACAAGGTGACAGCTTTAAAACAATTATAGAAAACTATTTTCTAATGGTTTTCAGTGTGGGGTGGGCCTCCCCTGGGGCATCTGTAGGAAAACTGTCTGGGTCAAGGGAAACCTTTTTCCGAGCATGATTTGTTTTTCATGGTATTTGTAGGACAATTATTAAATCAGAAGTGAATTTGATATAAGTGTAATAAAACTGAATTAGTTGGGAGGGCCCCCCTTTGAAGTAGTACACTGAATTATTGGGATATCAAATATCAGTCAGCTGATAGATCATCTGTTTCCTTCAGCTGCAAATCTTCTGTTGATATTTCAGACAGAGATTTCAAGTGGACTGGACACCTTGAAGAAAAAACTTAAGATACTGCACAAGACCAGGACAAACTGGGAGGAAACACAAACCTACATCCAGGTACAACTTTAAACTGTTTTCCCTGCACGTATACCATTTGTTAGTGAATACATTCCTGGCACTCAGGCATGTCATAGAAACTTTATCAGTTTTGCTTTCTGATAAAAATAACCTCAACACTGCAGACCCAAGTGACCGAGAATGAGGCAGTAATTAAAGAGGAATTTGAGATGCTCCACCAGTTCCTCAGGCAGGAGGAACTCATGAGACTGAATGAGCTCAAACGAGAGGCGGAAACCAAGACTGAAGTGATGAGTCGAAAGCTGGAAACCATCAGAGAACAGATCAAAGACCTCTCCACCTCCATCAGCCAGGTTGAGAAAAGCCTCAAAGCACCGGACCTGCCATTTTTATCGGTATGTCAACACCAAAGTGAGATTACTTGTGTTTTCCCACAATTTCAACAACCCCTTTCCTAACATGTGCTATAATGGAAATAAAATAGCTATTCATTTCACCGATCAGTGGTCTTCATAGTATGGTTGGTCAATGTGTATTTAGTTTAAAATCCCAATACTTATCAAAATCTGCAAAACAAATAAAGCTCCTTATACTTTCTTTCTTTAACATCAGGAATACAAGCAGACAAAGGCAAGGTAAGTGCAACACATAAGTTCACCCATCAGCCAACAAGAAAGACCAGCGTTTCCATCATTCAATGTAAATATTCCAACTTGTTTCAGGGTCAAAAGCAACATCCAACAGCCAGAGTGTATTCGAGATATCCTGATAAATTCTGCACAGCATCTGGGATCACTGGATTTTGAAATATGGAAAAATATGGGCAGATTAACCAAACAGGGTGAGTGAAGCAACACATGGTAACAAGTTATGAGTCTGCAGTGGCGTATTAATATATTCTCACTGTTGATGTTTTGCCAGTTCCCGTCATTCTGGATCCAAACACAGCCCAGTACAACTTATCCATCTCTCCGGACTTGAGTAGTGTGCAGTGCGGCAGTAAGAAAGTCCTGCCTGACAACCCGGAGCGCTGCACCAGTCGGATGTGTGTGCTGGGAGCTGAAGGGTTCACATTTGGAAAGCACAGCTGGACCACCGAGGTGGGTCAGACCAAAAACTGGACCATCGGTGTGGTCCTGGAGTCCATCAACAGAAAGGAGGCCATCTACCTCAAGCCCGCTGAAGGCATCTGGGCAATTAGCCTTAGCAATGGGGACTCGCTGTTTGCCGAGGCCTATCCTCGAATCAAACTGTCCATGAAGCACAAGCCCGAGAAGATCACTGTGGAACTGGACTACAACAAAGGAAAGGTCGTTTTCATCAATGCAACTGATTCTTCAGCCATCCATACGTTCAAAGGCAAATTCACAGAGAAGATTTTCCCCTACTTCAGCCTCGGGTTGCCCGAAGACAGCGAGAGCCAGAGCACGCTAACAATCTGTCCAGTGAAAATCAAGGTGGATATAGAATAAACTCAACCCAGGGGAAGTTGAATTAAGCAGTGGTGGTGGCATTTCGTTTTGATCCCGTGAAAAAACACACATTGAGTTTAAAAAGTATGTTTACAATATCGAGAAATAGCTCTTAATACTCAATGGGATGCAAATGTAATGAAGACAAAACAGTGAACAGCTGCAACATACACAACAGGTGCTTCACAAGCAAACTTTAAATAATCATGTCTAAATTCACTCAGACGTTGCTTCTGCGTATAAGGGAAAACAATACTTCCTATGTTTGTGTGTGTGTGTTCTAGATATTGAAATAATGAGGAGCAAGTTCCATTAATCTTTCATACAGCTTTGTTGAACAGCTTACAAAAGCAGGTTCACTACACCATTCTGAGACAGTCAGAGAACCACTGATTAAAGAAGACTGTAAATTAATATTTCAATTGTTTTATTGGATATTCGTTTTCAGATTGTTCAATACAGAGCAGATATGGAAACATTAAGTGTCCTGTTCTTTGTTTTTGGGTTTTCTCTGTGAGGCCATGTCTTTGAGTTTAGAGTCCAGTTTTCTTTGTAAATACTTTTTTTTATTGGGGTCCATGGATTTGTCCTTCTTCCCACTTCCAGCATAGAGAACGCCCTCTTTGCTTATTCTCATCCGGGCGTGAGATTTAGCCTTGTCTCCACAGCCGTGAACCTATGAAGCATTCACAACATGAAAGTGAGATTTTAGGAGAAAGCACATTAAGACATTAAGCAGAATTATCAATCTTTTCCATACATGCTCATAAATGTCTGACAGCAAGCATAGAATATTTTTAAATCCTGCGTCTTACCTCTGGTATATGGTGGCTGAGACAATACTGCCTGTTACAGAACATGCACAGCTGTCCAAGTGTCAGCACAGACGCTTTACACTTGACGAAACTACAAACACCATCAGCCTTGATGACGGCGTTGATCAGCGAGTCGAAGTCCTCGTCTGGAGCGGCGGCAGCAGCAATGTCGCAGGCACCCGCCTTCATCCGGTTTTTAGCTGGGAGGAAAGAGATGTAGGTTTATACACTTAACTACTCAGACATCTAAAGCTTTTTCCTGATGTTTCTGAAACACACCTTTAGCCTTCTTTGTCGTCTGGCCCTGAACTGGAGGAACACTGTTTACTGCTTTTTTTTGTTTAGCATTTTCTTCTCTTTTCTGCTGCTCTCGCTTCATTCTCTCCAAATGTAAACTCTTCAGATCTAGTGGAAGTTGACACACTGGATCATCTTGAGGAATCTGGACTGTGTCTTTTTCTTCTTCTTCTTCTTCTTCTTTTCCTTGTGTCTGATCTTCAGCGAGTGTTGATGCCTGAGGTCTGGAGACAGTGATACACCTGGTGTTTCCCTCGCCTTTGCTCTCATGAACTAGACCCAGCTCTTCAGCAATCTGATGCACCAGCAGCCGGTCATGAGAGTTAAACGACGGTGGAAACTGTAGCTCGTGCTGATTCAAGTCTTTGATAAACTTCTCCAGCTGCTCTCTGATCTCGGTGTGTCTGCTCCTGTTGTGCTCCGCTTTTGATGTGCAGGACTTTGTCTGCTTCTCTGACGCAGCATCACTTTCCTGACTGCTGCTCCCACTTTTCTTTTGCTTCACTTTCACAGCAGGCTGATCTCGAGCCTTCTGTTTGGAGGTGGAGGTCGTGGCGGGCGTGGTCTTTACGTCTTTGTGGTCGCGGGTGTAGTTCTGCGGCACGATATCTCGAATGTACTCAAACGCAGTTCTGACCTCTCCGAACTCAGTCATGTGACTGATCAGCGATTTGAGGAAAGGATGATTCTGAACTGTCTGGGTGTCGCACACCACGGCGATGTGACGTCTCGCACGAGTGACGGCAACATTTATCCTCCTGTCCTCCGCCAGAAATCCAACTTCACCTAGAACGAAGAAAACATTGCACACGTTTGTAGGAAAAAAATCTACCCGGCAGTTTGCGTGGTTCAGCAGAATCAACAGGACTTAGCAGGAAGAGTTCACCTCTTCTATTGGACCGAACCAACGACAACACAACAGCTTCTTTTTCTCTGCCCTGAAATCCATCCACCGACTTTATCTCCAGCTCTGGATATCTTGAAGAAAGTTTTTGACGTAGAAGGTCGACCTGAAACGAAAATACAAATGCAACATAATAATTGTTATTTTCGAGACAGCACTGTATTTTTTCTTAATATTTTTGATTAAAGTAGTAGGTTTGCAATATAAGAATTATAACCAGGAGATCAGGGATGTGTTAACGTTTAGTTTTTTTCTCTATGGGGATAAAAAAAAGAAGATGGAAAATATTTTCCAAATCTGAAAAGACTTCATTATTTCCTGCCATAAAAGATTGTAAATTAAATATATCTCATATCTAAACTTTCATTTTTTTTCCTAAAGTCAAGATAGAATCTGTGTTTGCTATTAAGCTGTTTAACATGTGCTGGATATCAGGCTGTAGAATCTGTGATTCACTTTTAAGTATTATTTGCTAGTTTTTTTCCTCATTGTATTTCCTGTCATTCATAAAGCTATCCTGATTTATATTATATTTATGACCAACACTAATTTTTCCCTAGGTGTGAATACAAGCGTGAGTTGTTGTTTCTGTGTTTGAACCGTCATTTATCTGCCCCCGTTAGCAACTCACATCAGTGACTCACTTGTAAATTGTACGGAGCAATAACAGCGATGTCTTTCGCTTTGAGTCCAGCGTCCGTCAAAGCCTTTATGTGTAGTTCAACAATATCGACCTCCCCTGAGAAGACAGTAAGCAGATGGTCAGAACTCCAACTACACAAACTGTGAAAACCTTCACTTATCTACAATCAGTCATTTAACCTTGGTTTCCCTTGGACTGCTCGTCTGTAACCTCCATTTCGCTCAGACCGCACCCAGCTGTGTCGATTAGAAGAAGCGGCACGCTGGTTTCGTCAACGCAGGTGACTCCGGCGAGATCTCTGTACGGATCAACAACGCGTGTGAAGATTTATCCTTAACTTAAAAACAAGTTTGAGGTGTTTTGATTCATGTTTTTGGACCCTGACTTTAACAGATGTCCCTCCACAGAGCTGTGAGCAGTTAGTCTTCCCTGGTACATCTCTTTGGAGGCCCACTCCATGATGGCGCTGTTCATGCGGTATTGAACCGTCAGCATACGGACCACAGAGTCTCCATACATCTGAATGAGTCTTTCCATGAGGCTCAGAGACAAACCTTTGGACGCAGCCCTATAAGGAAGTACAGGGGAAGAATACGCACCGATTTATGACATGAAGACGCTTCAAGAGACCCTTAATATCCATTTATCTATATTTTATAAGAGCACTTCCAAGATCCGAATGTAATCTTATGTCAACTATTTCTTTACTATTAACACATAACTAAAAAGTTTGAAGACATTTATTTTTATTGTGATGATCAAAGGAAAGTATTGTAATGTTTCTATATACTGTATTTCTAATTATGCGTAAGAGTAAAAACTTGAATTATTTCAGTCTATGTGCAATAAATGTAAAAATATTCAGATTTTTATACTGTTCAGATTAATTCAATTTTCCCAATCTATTTCATTTTTTTTTGAGAAGCATCTCTATACTCCATTTATCAAAGTTATTATCTATCTTTAAAGAAAATGTAGCTGGTTAATGAAGATACTTTTGACACGAATGATACAATCTCTTCATGGGGAGCACAAAAACAATGAATAACAAAAGGGTAAAAACTGTTTCCAGTTTTTATAAAGAACTTAAATTGAAAAAAACCTATATTTTGCTGGGGTGAGGTAGTGTGTGAATACTTATAATAAATCAAATGAAAAAGCCTAAATGTTGTTTCAACTTGAAGAGAACAGAGAAGCCCTGGTATGTTTACTTTTGAGATTTGATGGTGGGTGGTAGCTGCTTGTAGTCTCCAGCCAGGATGCACTTGCGTGCTCTGAGCAGAGCGATCCAACAGCTGCTCTCCAAGGCCTGGGCACACTCGTCTATCACCACCCAATCAAAATGCTCCGCTGGCAGGAACTTCAGAGGACCGTCAACACAAGCACCTGCAGACACACACAAGTGCTCTCTGATTGCTTTTCATCATCAGCTGCTGCAGCAGAAAGGGATTTTGTTCACTTAAGGACATTGCTGACCTGTGTTCGTTGATAACACCACATCTGCACTTTTCAGGATCTGGCTGATAGCGGTTGCTTCTCTGGTTTTCAGCTCTTTTCTCAGCTCCCCAATTTCTCGTTTGAGGTTACTACGCTCTCCTTTTGCATGTCCCTTCTTCATTCCCGTCTTGGAGTAAAAATATAAGATGTCACAAATAACCTTGAAAGGGCTTATGCTGCTACATTATAGAGAGCATGGATAGATATTCTTACAAAGGCTTTGTCAATGTCTTTACGGATGTCAGCGATGATGCCCGCATTGTCGCTCTGAGCGAGGATGGCATCCAGTGAATGTTTCTGTATGGACTCCAGCAGCCTTGCAGGGTGACCGAGCCTCAGGACCTTCGCCTTGCACCTAGCTAACCTCTCAACTAAATTATCCACAGCCACGTTGGAAGGGGCGCAGCACAGGACCTGCACAGTCACGACAACTCACTTATTAACATGACTTAAAGCTGCAATTACCATTTCATTACATATTAAAGTACAGACAAAATAAATTAAAATTGCGTTGACCTTTTGGCCTTGTTTGACAGCTTGCAGAATTATCTCCACCACAGTGGTGGTTTTCCCCGTCCCTGGAGGTCCATGAATCACAGCCAATTCTCGCTGTGACAGAGCAAAGGATACAGCTTCTTTTTGGGAATCATCCAAGTTCAAATTAAAGAATTCAACATTATCTGATGAGACACAGCAGAAACATGCAGAGAATTAAACAGGAATGGTGAAAATTACTAAACTTTTACAGTAAAAAGAATGACATCATTAGGGAAAGAAGCCTTTGGCAGCAAGATACATTATGAAGTTTTACTTACTTGGCTGAGTTTGACAGGAAGGTTTTGAGTCTCCAAATAGAACATTTATCAGATTGGCAGCAGGTCCATTGTTGTATCCGTTCAAAGAATTCAAGGCCCTATAAGCACATAATACGTTATGTAAATTTGATCACTTGGAGTTTTATTATCTACTCAACTTGTGCAGTTAGCTGTCCCAATTCAGCAGCTGTGGTTTTTGAGAGTTGCACTTAAAGGAAGAAGCTCGTCTTGAGACAACAAATCCTTCAAATGCAGCCTAAAATATGTATGATGGTTGATATACTGATAGACTCACTGTTTCATCCGCTTGTAGGTCACATCATTGGCCAACTTTAAGAGGTTGTAATGGGCATCAGTATCAAAACTAAGCCCATCCTTCAACTCATCAAAGGCCACACTCACAGATGCTTGGCTGACCCTGGTTACGATCCCTGTACTGATCTGTGAGGCTGCTGTACATCCCGCAGTGTCATACAAGCCAGCTATGTCACCTGGAACAGACACACACCTGACAGTGAGTAAAACATCAACCAAAACTCTCTTTAAACATTCACAGTTACTCATTTCATTTTACCTGGTCCGAAGCTGTTGCTCGGCAGCGAGGAGAAACCAAGGTGCTTTCTTGGTTCTAAGACGAGAACAGTGCGACCGTAGAGGCCAGTGGACTGACTTCCTATCTGCAGCTTCAGCAGGCATACTCCTTTATTTTGAAGATCTTTTGGAGACACGTTCTCCTGCCATATCCTGAAACCACAAAAGTGACACTGTTACAGTAAGTTGAGATACCACAACTCCTAATTAATGTGATTTCTTTTGAGGTTGATCAACCTTGATTTTGTCGTATGTTGAATTTTTGTTCTAACAGAACAAATTTACTTACCTGTTCTCCTCTATTTCAGCCTCTCGCTCCTCCTGCAGGAGCTCAAGTGCCGTAGACACAAATCTTTCCAACGCCATTACTTTCTATGAAAGCTAAACACGTAGAAAACAGTTAGAAAAACTGCCTAGTCAGCACTGTATAGTATTATCTGTGGAAAAAAGAGACAAACCAACACATTTGAGTACTGTTATATTTTAGTGAGAAGGCACATCAAACATTACAAAATGTCATTTTATAGTAGGGCAATGCAAACCAACTGAAATGCCATTATTTGTTTTCAGTTTGATTCAGTTTAGAGCTTTGTTAAAACTATTGCTAAGATCATAAGAATTTCATCTTCTAAGAATTTGTTGAATAATGTGTACAATGACCCTAAATAGTGCTCTAATAATATTACATCTTCGACCATCTTCAGGTCAATTGAACTCTATGTCAAAATATAATACATCATAACTTTGCTGTACCTCTGATCATAACCACAGATATAATAACAGAAGTCAAAAAACATAGTTTAAATAAAAGGTCCACCATATAACACATTATGATAATATGTAAATATATGTTGTGTGCGAAACACAGTCAAATAAATACATTTAGGCCTCACCATGAGGTTAATTTTCATGAATTCGTGGCCACGCAATTAGTTTCGTCTGAAGTTAAAAAGATAAAGACTTAATTTTTAAACATGCTCCTGCTGGCAAAGCAGCAACACTGTCTGTATGTAACATCACATGTGATCATGAGTTTATACATACTCACATCTTCCCTTTTTAAAACTGGCGCTGGCGGATTATGTGTTTTTAGTCTAATTCACGGTATATTCCCGTCATATGTAATGTAATAAATCTACAGTTAAAATAGGAGTATGCTGCAGGCAGCTTTGTGGAGGTTTATATTTGGCTAAGCTAAATGCTAATACGTTAGCTCCCACCTGTACAGACTGTTTATGTCACCTAATGATAAAAAATGAAAAAGACACTCACCTATGAGCGCGTAGTGTGTGAAAACATGTCGACAGAAGTCCGAAAAAACAAGTTTGGAGGTTAGTTAAAGGTCCCAGCAGTGTTTTCTGACAGTTTGTAGAATATATCGCCTTCTTCTTCTGTATCAGCTGTAATAAACAGACCACAGCGCCACCTGTCGGCTCGGACTCCACTGCTCGCAGAACCGGAAGTGAGCTGCAGAAACACGTTGATCTGAGTTGCCTGTCAAACAAACAACAGCCTCGCGTCACTCAAAGCGATCTCGTTTCATCATAACATCGGGTTTTCTCAGTTTACTGTTGCGTGATGAAGCGAGCTGCACTAGGTCGTCTCTCGGAGTGCATTCGGCTGGCAGGAGGATATGTCCGTTTTTAATCTGCCACATCTCAGTCAGGAAGGAAGTGAAGACGCACTGCAAACCTGGGGACCTGAGCTTGCCCACATTGCATTCACCGGAGCACGTTTCAGACTTTATTCCCCGAAATGAGAACGACGCTGGTTCTGCTTCATGCCATCTCCTGCTGCTGTCTGGTTACTGCAACCCTCTCTAAAACGGATGCCAAGAAGTCGCACAAAGCTGAGGCTGAGGTGAGTAACTTGCTGTCATGCTGTACTGCTCTCCCTGTCATTGACCTGAATTCACACTTCAGTCATCTTGTCGTGGTGGTGATCGTTACCTCTCACTTTGCTCTTTGTCATCTGGCTGTACAGACATCCCCAGCTGAGCTGTCAGTGCTGGACAGAGGCCTTGTGGTGTCAGACCTGCACTGGAAAGACATAGTGAAGGAGGAGAAGAGATACTGCACTCACATAAAGAAAACATTTCAAGGACCAGTACTTGGATATGTCACACCTGTAAGTCTGAGAGCCAGCTATGAGTAAGATCTTTATTATCAGATGACGAATAAGAGCTTTGATTATCCCTTTGGCTAGCAAAATAAAAGCAGCCTCTCAGTACAGTAGAAAGGGTGAGAAACACCCAGTCACACTCTAAACAAAGTTAAAAAAAAAAAAAAACGGAAAACTGAAGACAGACAAGACTTCAATATAAACAGTTAATCAAAATGTGTCTAAAATAAACCCACATTAAGCTGAAAAAAAACAAAACAAATCAGTACAGCCATGAAACAGAACTGTAACTCTTTCAGCCCAGCAAACCTCTGCAGTGCAAACAGAAGTCCAAGAAATGCATTTACAGGCACATATTGGTCTTCTTCACCCGGATGTGAAGAATCAGGAGTCTGAGCGAGTTCACATTCGATATAATTTTGCAGAGGTTGTTGCAGCAGAGGAAGCCAGAACCACAATGATCCATCATGACAAGTAGGCCAGTTCTCACCAAAATTCCCCTTTATTGACTGCTAATGCACATCTGTTAATGGATAGGACGAGGGACAGATTTTGAGCCATCATGAATAAATCTGTTTTCTTTCACTTAGTTGATGGCACTTTTACTATAAAGCTGTGATCACAGTTGATACTGGGGTTTGCAAGTTGGGTCTTCCAATTGTTGATGACTTTAGGAGTCTTACATTAAGACTTTAGCAGCAAACAATTCTTTTTGACTCAGTCACCATGACTGGGATCGTCAGGTTGGATAAACAAAACTGGAAACCTGGTCATTATGTGTTTCTCCTTATCGCATATCAAAAGGAAAAACTGTAAATATTATGCTGTGAAAAAGCTACGGGTTCAAGTCTAAATGAACTGAAAACCTGGTGTTTCTTTACATGTGTTGCAACAAACTCTGAAGGAATTAAATGTCACATTCTGTGATTCTGCAGTGGAATTCCCACGGCTACGACATTGCCAAGATGTTTGGTTCTAAACTAACATCAGTGTCTCCAGTCTGGCTGCAGCTCCGCCGGCGAGGACCTGAAACCTTTGACGTGACAGGACTCCATGATCATGACCCAGGTACTCACTCCCCAGCCATGACAGTCAAAGGAAGTCATTTGTTTTAAGTTCTGTCTTGTGATTTAATTTACCTACTGAATTTGCATGAGGAGAAAAGCATGTTTGTTTTTTGTCAATCCAGGTTGGGTGAAATCGGTACGCAAGTCCAACAAAAAAGTCAGGATTGGTAAGTAAATGTTGTCCTCAATACAGCTCAGATCTGTTTTTCTGTTTTTCTCTGCTGTAGTCTACATTGGCACTGTTTGAAATGTGTCTACACTGTACTACGTGTGTGCACTTGTTCTGGAGCTATTCTGTTGTGTACAAAATCCAATATTTCTTATTCTTTCATCACTTGCATTTGCCCACAAGGAATTTTCCCTCTAGGAACAGTAATGTGTACTTTGTTGTTGATGTGGGTCAGAGGAAATTGTTTCAGCTTCTCCTATTGGTCACTCTTTCTACCACCAGTGCCTCGAATCTTGTTTGATGGCTGGTCCTACCAGGACTACATGAGCGTGCTGGCAAGTGAAGATGAAATCGAGGAGCTGGGAAGTGAGCTGGTGGATGTTGCAAAGGTTCATCAGCAATATATATTTTTTTTCCTCATATGTTTCTCTTGGGTCTTTCAGTCTAACAACTGATTTGACTTTGCAGACTGAAGGTTTTGATGGCTTCACGTTTGAGCTGTGGAGCCAACTTGGAGGCAATAAAAGAAAGTGAGTAAATTGAGTTTTTAACCATTTAAAATCCATGTAATTGAATGTTAAGATTTTTGTGAAAAGAAATACTGATTTTTCCAAGGGAAACATTCTGGTGAGATTTATTTTGTCTTTTTCTTCTAATAACATGTAACATGTATATTCTGTCTCGTTTAGGGAGCTGGTGCATTTGATGAAACACATTTGTGAGACTCTGAAAGCCAAAAGATTGGACTGCATTCTTGTTATTCCTCCTGCTGTGACCAGGTGAATGAAATTATTTCATAATGTACAACTCTTAACTGCTGGAGAAAAAAAAAAAAGAGTCTGTGATTGGCTTTGCAGTTATATTCTCTCTCCACGTTTCTCAGTACCGGGCAGCCGGGTATGTTTGGCAGGGAGGAGTTTGAGCAGTTGGCTCCTGTCGTCGACGGATTCAGCCTCATGACATACGACTACTCCAGTGGTGCCAGGTGAGCATGCACACATATATCTGAGGTAGAAATGCTGACTGACAGCTCCAAGAAAATTCACAGGATTAATGTAGACAGTCCTCTGAGTGATGTTTTTTTTTCTTCTTCTTTCCCCCTAATAGTCCAGGCCCGAGCTCACCACTGTCCTGGGTGAAAGATTGTGTTCTCCAGCTTGCACCCAACACTCAGTGGAGGCAAAAGATCCTGCTTGGACTTAACTTGTATGGCCTTGATTTTGCAAGCCAGGGGACGGAACCAATCTTAGGAGGAAGGTAAGATGAAGTCTATATGCCAGTAATGTAGTAAATTTTTATATCTGTTTTCATTCTATTAAAATCCTCTCCAGCTAAGCAGTGTGCCTCCAACACAACTGTGGGACTGACAAACAGTTAAAACTTGATTGAAACAACCGATGTCAGTCAGCATTCCTATTTCTTTTTTTTCCTCGTTCACTTTTCTCTCTGGCTTATGTCCAGATGCTAGGAGATATTTTTCACCCTTATGTGTTAAGCCTCAGTTGGTGTTTCAATATTCCCAGTTAGAGATTAAAACAAAAGAGACCTTAAGCAATACATGGAGTGCACCGTCTAGCATGTATTTTGGGACAAACATTGTTTTGTACATCCTGCACTCTTTATCTCCCACATCACCCATAATGCAACTTCACTTCCAACAGTCACTAACTGTGATGCAAGAACATTTAAGCTGGCAGTCGCTCGTCCTCACCACAAATATAATCTTGTCTTAATCAACCATGCACACTAAGTTGTTGAATTGTAGATTTCTTTTTTTTAACTTTATACTCACTTATTCTTTTTCTGTAGCCTACAGATTCAGTTGAAACTCATATTTTATGACATTGTAAAGTTGTTTTTTTTGTTGATGGAAAAAATATATATTTTAAAAGTGCAATGTGTAATAAATCAGCGGAATGTAACAGTCGTTATGTAAATTAAGACAGTTTTGTATTATGCTGTTATACCTACTGAAATCTCCTATTTAGCAAACTTGCAACAGCCCGTTTAGTGCTGCAGTACAACTTTCCACCATAAGAGGGTGTATTGAGTCACTGAATGAGGCAGTGGGAGGAAGAGTAAACCGAACAAAGGCTGACGCTTTTGCTACACCATTTATTCTTTGAACCAAATCTTTAGTTCTGCAACTACCAACCAGGAAGGAAAGACTGAAATCTAATGGAAATGGAGATTGATGCTAAAGTCACTCAACACAACAGCTAATAAGTAGTTTTCTAATGAACTGTTCTTTTTCAATACCAATTGTTAGAAGCATAGAGACGTGCCTCTATTCGAGAGACTTTTTTTTTTCAGTCTTTAACACATTGAACTGTCCTGCAGATACATCGAGATTTTGCGAGAGCACAGACCGAAACTTCTGTGGGACGAATATTCTGCTGAGCATCATTTCAGTTACAAAAGGTACTGATTCAATAGTACATTTAATCAAAACACAATTCTGTCAAGCCCTCGCAATCGTCACTTAATCTGTTCTTTCCCCCAATGTCAGAAACAATGCAAAGCACACAGTGTACTACCCATCACTAAAGGTAAGACTCTTCATTGTCAAAAGTTGCTTTAACGGTTCATATTCACACAAAAGCGAGTGAATTACTCATATTTCATTCATTCTACAGTCAATGCAACTGAGAATCGCCTTAGCTGCTGAACTGGGAACAGGAATTTCCCTCTGGGAACTGGGACAAGGACTGGATTATTTCTATGATCTCCTATGAATTTTTTTTTTCCTCTATTGGGATTTGTACATTCAAATTGAAAGTACTGTGAGCAGGGTTTTTTTCTTTTTTTTTTTCTCTCTGACAGCAAATGAACTCTGAAATGAGGCCTGGCGGGTTTCGTTAATATTCAACTTGTTCGAACGTCACAAACGTGTTGAGAAATCACATCTTCATGCGTGACAGTCAAGTTTGTTAATTGAAATGGAAACAATACAAACTTCATTGTTATTTATCGACAATGTTGTGGAGAAGAGTTGTACATTTCAATCAGAGGGCGGGACACGTCTTCCTTCAGGAACGGAGGGTGCATGATCGTCACTGTGTACAAAGTTTAAATAAATGTCTTTCATTGAAGCCTTCCAAGTTCTTGTGCCACATCTGCAGCATGTCTTCTGTCCAAAGCCCAAAATCTTCTCTGCTCTCAGATCAGGTTGTAAATACGGAGAACATCCAGTCATCAGAAATACATCTGCTCCTGACGCCCCACATTTTGTTCCATTTTTAAATATCAGATCAAAATATTCGATTACATGGCTTTATTAGTTTTATATACTAACGTGGACAAGTAATGTGGATATGTTTAACATCTTCCAGTATTTGTTCAGGCTAACAGTTTGTCATGAATATAAATGTGAGGAAACGGTTAAATCTGAATTGTCACCCTGTATTTATTTTTTATTTTACTTGGTATTACAGAGGAGGATAAGATTATTTACAGCAAGTGATGTGGACTGCATGTTCTGTCCAGTTATCAGGTGTCTGTCTATGACTACATGTAGGGCGTCTTCTTGACTAGCTGGAAAAGACAAATACAGGAGGATTTTAGTTTAGTCTTAGAAATGAGAAAATATAGCTTAATTGCGGGTAAGTTTACCTGTGTATGATCCACCACTGTCTTTCACAAAGTCTTCAACGACTAAGGGCAGGTTTGCAAAGTCAGGCCTCCGCACCAGTTCAAATACTGACGGCTTTATAAAGGAAAAACAAAAACAGTGCAGTTAACACTCTCACGCTGCGCACCTTTTGTCTCACATGCAGAAGTAATAGTTTGAGTGCAGGACTTAATAATTTGACATTATAAAATAAATGATTGGCTGCAGAAAGTTTGTTGGCGCCACCTGAAATTTGCACCGGTTGCACTTCCAATAAAGCCACGTCTAAAACGACATTTTAATAATTTAATTGCTAGTTTTGAGCTCCACTTATTTTCACCTCATGATGTAAAGAACCCGCTGCAACAATTCTCCCAAAGCTCATGAGACCCTTCAGAGGCCTGACACACTCTTTGAAAAGCACCGTTATGATGTGTGTTAAAGGAATACTGACCCCAGTTAAGCTGTAGCCACTGAAAATCCACTGCTGTCCCTCAGTGGCGCAACACAGTGCTGACACTCCCTGTCCCACTGCACACACAGGCTCTGCAGAGGAAAAACATGGCTTTCATCCATGCTGGCACGAAACCGATGTTAATTTGAGCCCTGAACTCACTCTGCTGAGAGACAAAGTGTGTGAGGATGCGGTGCAGCGAGCCGCTGTGTGCCAGGTCGTTCAGCGCTCCGGGGCAGTCGGGGATGAGCAGCGCCTGATATCGGGCACCTTCAAAGCATCACGGTGACATAAAACTGAGCAGAATGTAGCCAACAGACACAGGAATGACTATGAAAGTAGTGCTTTCACCATCTATGGATTCAAGTTTGGCTGGTGCCGCGTAGGGTTTCACGTTGAAGTCCTGCACCCATCTGGCTGTAGTTTCATCTACCCCAATGAACTCTATTGGCTTGCCCTGCAAAACAAACACCACTTATTAAATGATCCACACTATTTATTTTATTTTTAACATTGTGTGTAGTCAGAAATGTTTTGGTTTTTTTAATTTAAAAATGAAGCACATATTTAGAAAACAGGTGAACTCACACACTTAGAGAACACGTAAATTTCATGCATTAAATCTTTGTCCACATGGTTTTAACCTCTTAATGGATAAGTGACTATGGTGAAACCAGGTGAGGAAACATCTTAACTTGAACATCTGGCATCAAGAAGGGGCAGAAGTAAATAAATTATCAAGTCTTACAATATTCAATAACGATGTTGAGGGGATATTTTAGAACAGGTTTGAATACAAATTATCACTTAAATATATTAATCTCACATTGATAAACCGCTATCACTTGAGAAAAATAAATGAGGGGGCAGATGCAGCTCGTCTACGGGCAGAAGAGTGAGTCTCACCCCCGGTGTGGCAGTCTGCAAGTTGAAGGTGGAGCTGCACAGGCTGAAGGACTGATGGAAAGACTTGGCTGACACTCCTGATCCAACAAAAACACGTGTGAAGAGTGGAGACACAACAGGCTCAGACTGCAGCACAACGCGAAGCTAAAAAAACACACTAAACTGTGTTTAGTGTGAAGAAACGTGAAGAAACGTCGAGCCCCTCACCTTCAGCAGAAGCACTCGCCACAATCAAACACGTTGGTTTCGAAGACATTTCATTCACTCCTTATTCAAAGTTATAGTATTCAAAGTAGGAGAACAATTCCAGAGAAAAATGGAAACGCAAGAAGCGGAAGTGAAGTCAGCTGATAACAACATCCGGTCAGGGAGTTTCAGAATAAAGGTACAAATGCAACGTCCGGTCAGGAATATTCAAGATAAAAAAAAAAACTAATTTCTGAAGTTTGATAAGCAGCTTTTATTTATATTCCAGCACACATACGCACACTCTGACCTCCATGTTTAAATAATCTTTTTGTTAGCTGTGTGAAGCATAATAAACAAAACAGGTATTTATGTTGATGTTTCTTACTTCATATAAAGATATTTAGACATCATCCACACCTCACTCCGTGGCTCTATAATGGCATTTATTCAAGAAAATACACATTCCGATTAAAAATATTATAGTACATTATTGAAAAAATAGCATTTATAATTTTTTTATGAATAAATGATAAATGGGAGGACTATCTTAAAACAGTATCTGCTGTATTCACTTTCACTTTAATACTAAAATAACTACCTCATAATTACCATAAATACCTCAAAACAAATTGAATGCATCATTAAAAAAATAATTGTAAGGAGTATATTGTACAGTATAATTTTCCATAAACTCAGGAAAGTTTTAATAGTATCAAATATTTTGTGTGGAATTTGTTTTTATATATAGTAAACAGTGAATCCAAAGCCTGAAATGTGTGTGTGCGTGCATGCGTGTCTGCAGGTGAGAGAGAGAAATGTTGCCCTTTTAAAAGAAAAAAAATCATGTGTAAAATTGTGTTTTCCATCTTTAAAGTCACACTAAGAAAACACAAAGCAAAGAGTGGAATTTTGGAGAAAGAAATAAAATCACTGCCCAGCAGCATTACACTGTCTCCAGTGTATACAATTTGAAAAAAAAAAAAAAAAAAAATTGTCATTTGAAGCAATAACTTTGCTCCATCATGAGGCTGAAGAAATAATCATTGGACATTAAAAAATTGCATGGAACATGATACAGTTCATTATGTGCCACAATTTGTGGTATTCAAGAACTTCCTAAATCAGTTTGGATCTTCTTGCAAATTCTGATATAGGCAGCAAGTGAACATCATCCCCACAAGCTGAAAGAAGAAGAAAAAAAACACGAGGAACTTGTTAGTTCCACATTGCACACAGACACAGCCATTTTTCACACCTCAGTGCCTGGCTTTTTGCACAGTACAGAAATACGTCATCTGAGTTTTGTGCACTAGTGAAGGCTTTACCTGTAGGAATGCAATCCCAATGCCGACTGCACCAAGAATATACAACTGGCTCAGGATGAATTCCTCTAATTTCATGATGCAACCGCCCTGTGATGAGAAACATGAGAGCTAGATTACAGTCACTTTGTTTTTGTAGCATGCAGAACTTGCTGGAGCCGTGGAGAGCTGTTCCTACTTCCACTTTGTAGATGTTGGAGGGATGATCCCTGCGGCCGCACAGCTCACTGGGAGTTTTACAGCAGCTATCAGGAACAAGCCTCTGGTTGTCTACACTCTGGATCCAGACGCTGTCAATCCAGTCTGAAGAGTTGTGACTCCCACAACACTTAAACTGAAGGGGAAAGCAATGAGAAAATATAGACATTATGATTCAGATTGAATTTTAACTTTTACTTAGGGTAAGGGGGTTGTCTTCTCCAATTTAATACATCGAATAAACCCTTGAAACTCCAATAACGGGAACGGGATTAATAGTACTTTTTTTTAATTCGAGCCACTTCCAGCAAAATATTTCACAGTTCAACACCTCCTGTTGCATTCTGTCCACGGCCTGCGTGATGCTCTCTTCTCCTTCCTGCTGGTATTTCTGTTGCATGGTCACCTTAAGGTTCTGCCTGAGCTCCTCATCCAGCTATGAGACAGGAGAAGCACTTTAGTGCAGGAAAAAAAAAAATCTGTCACAAATCCCCTCCCATCAATAAAAATAGCCCCTGGTCAGGTTTCTTTCCCCCCTTGTAACATTCCAGTCTACCTGAGCAAAGCCCACACATAACCTAAAATATATGAGCACAGATTCTCTGACCTCACTCCCTGATTCACACGGACATTCTTAAGATGAGTTTGCCAACAAAAATAGATTTTGTTGTTGACTGATGAAGTGCAAAGAGTGAACTAACACAGGAAATATCACCCTGCTGGAGTAACAGACTGATATGAAATAGAAAAAGCGTGGCAGCAGATTACCTGGTAGCAGAAAGGAAAACACTGGAGCCAAGAAAGGAGGGGAGAAAGAAAAGTTTAAGTATGATGGAAAAAAGAGGACCAACAAAGAACATGCAGAGAAAGGCATGCAGAGCCGATTTCACAACCGAGTGCAGCAACTGATACAAAGCATGGGTGATTGATTTTTAATGGAAATTAAGGAAAGTTGTATTTGAAAGCCCATATACAATGGACTTTCTTGCAGGCCGTTTTTTGACCCACTGTTCATATAGATAAGATAAAAAGATACAGACATATGGTAAAGTGTCTCACCTCGTGGTAGGTAACATAGGCCAGGACACCAGCAATGATTTCCAGCAGAAAGATACAGAGCAGCAAAACTAGATACTGTTGAGGAGAGACAAGGAATATGTGAAAGAATATCTATTTCAGACTTTATTTATTTATTTACCTATTTTGCATTTCTGAGCAAATATGTAGAATAATACAACAATAAATACAGGTTCAGTGTCAGCATTTGAAATATCTATTTATGAGGGGAAAAAAACATACAAGCAAAACTCTGGAGTAATGAATATGTGGAGCAGGAGGTTGATCACCTCAATGTATTGTTGATGATATGGAAACAGAGGAAATATGACTGACACTGTGTACGTTGTCATTTTCTACCTGTGCATCTCTCTTTCTCTATCTCTTCAGTCAAAGCAGCCAAGCTCTGCATACCTCTGGCATGAGCAGTACTCTAAATCCAAATTCTAAAAAGGCATGCACTGCGTGACGTTGTCCGTTATATGACAAGCATGCCTGTCATAATGAGCTGCACACTTAAAGCAGGCAGACGAGACAGAAGGTCACCAAGGATTAAGTGTCAATACACCACACACTCTGGAGAGTGGGTATAAAAGGTAATCCAGAGGTGTTTGAGTTTATGATTTCACATAATGACATGTAACTGGAGCTTTGGAGCCCAATCGTGTAGTGGTTAATGCTTCTGTCTCAGTGAGAAGGTCCCTAGTTCGAGTTTAAGTTTGGGTTAGGGACCTTTATGTGTGGAGTTTGCAATTTCTTCACGTACTCTGGGTTCCCCGCTCTGTCTAAAATCATACATTTTATGGAAGTCAGCGATTCTACATTGCCCAAAAATTTGAATGTCTCCCAGTGTTTCCCCTCTGAGATCCAGCCCCCAACAACCCTCAGTAGAACAGGGTGAAGATGGAAGGAGCTTTGGAGAGGTAGAACTGTGGTTAGCCCAGTTGTTCAAAGCCAGCCTCTGTTTGTATGAAGTTTGGATATTTTCTCTGTCTTTGTGAGTTTCGTTCTGGATTCTGTTTATTCTCAGTCACAGTCAAAATAATGTGCCAGATAAGTTGATTGGATACCATAAATTGTTCTGGATGTTATTTTAAGTTCATCTAATGTCAGCTGAATAAACTCCAGCTCCTGCGGCTCTTAACTGCAGGGTAGATGGAGCTTTTGTGATTGAGTTTAGTTTATTGCAATACAACTGAAGGATCTTCTATCTGGAGTATTTTTAATTTATTTTCAGATGAACCACCTTACCACAATCAAAAGACTCTTCATCTCTTTCAGGGTGGCACAGCATCCGATTATTCCTGTCAATATCACAATGAGTCCAGCGGCTATCAGGATGTAAGCGGAGGCCGAGTACAAGCTGGAGTTCAGCAAACTGATGTAGTCGCTCTTTTCCACCAGAGTCCACACTCCCACTGCCAGCACAGCTCCTCCTGCCAGCTGACAGAGTGTATCGTCACAACTCCATTCAAAACAGATGCTCTAATCCACAACACACCACATCATTTTATTTCAGCAGTAACTTCAAATATCACAGTAGTACCAGGAAGATGACTTACATGGTCACTAAAAGCATCAAGAGGCATTCATTTAAAAGAGAACTTAGTTAATAGGATGAAAATACATGCACCTATCCATATTTGAAGTTTAATGGGAATGATAAGTAACATAAAGGTCTAATGAAACAATATCAGCATCCTGACAGGACATTCTTTACTGACCAGCTGTCAATAGAGGCAAAACAACAGATTTGATCTTTTTTTTTTTTTTGACCCTGATAACTTACCCAGAAAAGGACATTGAAGAGAAAAAGCAGGTACTTAAGACAAATTGTCCCACAGGTGTGTGTTTTTTCACCCCGAGTGTCTCCCATATCTGAGGGTGGTGAGAAAAGTAGGGGGGTTATTCTGTTAACCAATGATGCACAATGAAAGAGTGAAATTGGCAAGTGTAAATCTGTTGATTGTTTCTGGAGATTATCAGAAAGCTTAACTGAGTCTGCCCCTGGAGATGAAGGCCCAAATGCCCTAAGCTGAGGTCATACTTTACTGTGGTGAAATTTCCTCTTTCAGTCTGCTTTATTTTGACCTTCAGCGTAAGGAAGTGTTTTGTTTTGGGTTTTTTTCCCCAGAGTTGCATTCAAACAGCTGGAGCACATATGAGAATTTCTAGTACATCATTTCAAATTTTCCATTTTATGCGTTTTATCTGACAGACGCAGCAGACACAAAATGCAACGACAAAATAAGAAGCCGAGCAAAGAAAAGGGTTCACAGATGAAATCAAATATGTCGTGGGGAAAACATAATTAACAGCTTGTGTCACATGTCATCCAGCAGACAGATATATATGTCCTCCATCTCAGTAACTTAAGCTCATCATCTCATCCTGCTGCAATACAGTGTTAGCTTTTTCCTCCTTACTTCACGATTTAGTCAATGTCTGTTTTTACTCCTAACCTAAACTGAACTCTCCTCTGCTTCTATATTTAGAGTTGTGACCCTAAGCATCATGGGAGATGGGGACTTAAAAGTTTAGGCACCAGTGAGTATCACTGTAGCCAAAGATACACAGATTATGAAAGGCCTAAAAGAGTCAATATAAATAAAATATCAAACACACTACAACTCTATACCCGTGCAAATATACATTAAAGATAAAACTACATGTGAAAAAAGCCATGAAAACAATATCCCATTACTCATATTCAGAGCTATTTTTAACTCCTTGTGTCATGGAAAAACTGCTGTCCCAGAGACCCAAAATACTCCTACCTGATTGTAGTTGGTGGCGCCCCGGAGGATGAAGATTATTGGGGTAACGTCTTCCTGGTCAGATCCCACTTCCCCAGTGTCAACGTGCTACTGTCTTTGAAGGTTAACTGCAACACTGCACCTTCTCAGTTAACAGTAAGATCTGAGCCTCCTACCCCAGCGTCTGTCAGTCCTCTTTTGGCACAGCAGTCAACTCGCCCACTCCATAAACCATGCAGAGTGCTAGTCTGCCCCCAGCTGGTTTCTCACGCTTATGAGCTCTATGTGAGTCTTCCTTTTTAAATGCGTTTATGAATTTTTTTTTTAAAAGACAGAAAAGAATAAGCCATCAAAAATATATTTTACTGGTGTTACACAATGATACATAACATATACTCTTCGGTAAACATCTTTACAGAAACATGACAAAATCTTTGTATTCTCAGTTCCATTGAAGGACTTCAGGGCTCTTTCCAAAAGCGTTTCCTCAACTGGTTATGTACAGCAGGCTCTCTCAGGTGTGTCCTCAGTCAATAGAAGTGCATCGCTACATGTTTGGTCATCTTGAGTGACCAACACTCTAAATAAATGGAAAATGAACAACATTGAGCAAATAAAATTCACAACCTTTGATAATGAAACTTTGCTTTTTACATCTGTATTCCTGTCATGAGGGAAAATACATCAAACTACTAGTTTACAAACATCAGATACTCCTATGTATCCATTTTGTGGCTGCTATTTGATTACAAAATATTCTGAATTTAACAACAGAAACTCTATGTTGTCTGACTATTTGCTTTTTCTAAATGATACAAGTTGGAAAATTTGAAGGCACATGAAGTTCCACAAAATTACATTGTAATTGAGTAGAAGGATGAACTTGCTAATAGGAAGTTACACAAACCTAAGATTCAAGATCAGGCTAAATAATGTCCCATCTGGACAATATCTGCTGCAGGTTTTGGTGGGTGGGAGACCTAACCTAATGCATTAAACGTTTCTCCTCTCTCTATTCCCCAAACATTTGCTACCAGCATCTCTCCTTGAATCTGTGCTTTCCCTCTGAATGTTCCTGCAGGATCGCCGACAGTGGACATGAAAGTTCATGTTCTGTGCCTCCTTCGCTTATCAGGTCTGTGGTAGATTGATTAGATCACTGATTGATGTGATCCGTTGCACACTGTCCCAACTTTTCTGCTCGTACTTATTCACTAACTCAAAGCAGTCATAGCAGAAAGCTGCTTTTCTGTGTCTGGATCTGCAGAGATTTGTTCATGGTCGTTTTTTTTTTTTTTTTATATCCCATGTTGTTTACACTTGTGAGTCACCAATTTCAAAAGAAAACAGAAATGGCATATAAATGTCACATCGTACCGAGCAAGGTGATTCATCAGCTCCTCCATGTTCTCTCCAGTCTTGGCACTGCATTCATAAAACAAAGCCTGGTGCTGCTGTATAAACCAACAACAATAAGTTTTAATGACCTTTTTTTTTTACATTTCCCTCCCATATTTTGTTTTTTCAGGTCAGTTACACCAGAAAGTTGTTTGAATATTCAAACGTATCTCACCTCAGCCAGTCTCCGCCCTTCTCTGGTTGTCACTTTCCTGTGAATATCGGCCAAGTCCAGCTTGTTTCCCAGCAGCATTAGTACAGCACCTTCACACATCTTCTCCTGGGATCAGACACAGGACAGATAGCATTAAATGTGATGTTTATTCCCGCTGGTTTATCTAACACATTTCTGAAATATCAAGACATTATGTCACCGATATCCTCTGTAATTTCCGCTGTGCCATTCTGTTAATAACCTCCTTGCGTATTCAAATGTGGACAAACCAGTTTGCATGTATCATTTTACACCTGTTTACCTTAACAGACTCTATCCATCCTCGTACTGCAGCGAAGGAGGCCACGTTATTTGTGTCATACATGGCAAGAATACCATCAGCTTTCCGGTAATATTGTTCTGTGATACTCCGAAACCTAAAAAAAAAGAGAAGTAATCAGTAAAAGAAAAACATTCGAATAGAAGCACCCACAAAGAGCAAATTGGATTGCAACTGGATAATTTTTTAAAGTTGCTCAAATATTCTACAGATGAAATCAGAGGCGTCATTAAGTCTGACCTCTCCTGTCCAGCAGTGTCCCACAGCTGCAGAGTGATGGTGGTGGAGCCAAGCGTTAACGTCTTCATCTGGAAATCTAAACCTACAAACAACGATTCCCCTCAACTTTCAGTTTTTACTAGTATATATCACACTGGAGCATGTTGATCATTTTCAAAACTGGCGATAATAAAAGTAAATCTCTTACCAACAGTGGCGCTGATTTGACTGTTGAACTGTCCTTTGCAGTAGTGACAGATGAAGGAGCTTTTACCAACGTCCGAGTTACCCAGAAATACCACCTTGAACACTCGCTGACGACTGATAATTCTGCTCTATAATTCAAGTAAAGGGATCAAACATAACATGTTTTAATCAGTCTAATATTTCAGTGCTATTATCTTTAGGCTTTATGAGCAAACATATTTTTCCACTGCAATAATAACACTGCTGTTTTCGTTTGCTGCTTCATCTCTTCATTCTTAAACTGTATTAATAAAATGGAGCATATTTGAGGATTTCACATTTCCCCTACCTGAGTTTGGGCCTGTTCAACATTTTCACAACTGACTCTACATGACTGTTGGTGTTTCTTTGGTGAGTATGTCATCTTGTTCTCTTTCTCTTTGTCCTGCGTCAGCTCACCAGAGGAGCTCAGCTGTCTTCAGAATCAACGTACAGACAAAATTAGTGTCTTCCTCCGTCCTCACTGCCAAGTTACTACAAAGAAAAAAAAAATGACGATTTCATGCAGGAGTTCATACAAACCTTTTCAATGGCTTGTCTGGCAGCAGGTAGTTACCTATGATTGACCCTCTCTTCTGCAAAGGCTTTGTGACATTTGGATTCTACAAGATTTTGGTGGAAAGTGAGGCAGAAGAAATTAGTCGCATTGAGGTTACGTGATCATGAATATCAGGTTAAAATTAAATTCATGGACATGCTATAGTATGTCGGTGCAGAAATACCCATTACCAGTGTAGAGTAGCCGGTGATCAAAAAATAGAATAAATGTTCTTGTCAATTACTTGTTATTCCACAGACATATAAACTAAAACAGTTCAAGTGTATCTTTATAACCGATATAAACTTAAAATGTGATGATTAAGGTCTCTGGGGAAAAAAAGGAACTTCTTAATCAAATATTGTTACTATTAAAAATAAAAGGCTTGAAATACTTCTGTTCACCTGTAAAAATAAATTGTTTCTTAAAGAGATGCATCAGTATTTGCTGCATAAATATAAAAAAGCAGGAATCCAGTCCAGATGTGAAATTTATTCTGCTACGTGATCATTTCCAATAAACATACATTTATTTATGGATTACATCAAAAAGAAAGAGAAACAAGATATAACGGAAATGCAAAGATTTGTCCGATTCATTGGTTATAGAACAATTAAGACAGAGAAAGAAAAGATGTCTACAGCAGAGAAGCTCAACAGTGTTTTGTTAAAGATTAGGTGAGATTAATGTGAACCTGCTGAGAGATGACATAACCAGTCATGTGAGAAAGGTTTTAATTTGGTAATACTGACCTACCATACTTTGACTAGTATAAATAATGACACTTACAATACAACTAATGAACATTTATATACAAAAAAAAAAAAATAAATTCTTCAAGCTGACACAAGGAAGAAAAAAAAAGCCTTTTCAACAAAATGCTGAGGTTCACCAACTCCAGAAATACTGAGTCAGTGGAATTAATCAATAACCAAATAATAAAGCAGCTGCCTGGGGAAATAATTATTGTCCAGTGGATGGAGTGAAGCGTGAAGCTACTCCAAGACTTAGCTCAGGGGGGAAAAGCCTTCTGTGTCCACGGGGTGCAAAGCTCTTCATTGAGGTAATACGGTAACGGCAGAGAAGGGAGGACAGTGTGTCTGTGACTAACCCTCTTTAGAGACTGTTGGGCATCTTTCTCATCTCGAAGCTTTCGGTTCATGTCCCTGACAAACAGAAGAAAAGTTTGATCAGAACCGGTCTCACATTCTGGTGACCTGTGTTTAATATTGTTTGAAAATGAAAATGACTGTTGAAGAAAATCCTCTTCAGATG
>OMNM01065873.1:0-12551 GCA_900302745.1 Parablennius parvicornis | reverse complement strand
GACCAATGTCATAAAGGCATACACTATAGCCTTAATAGCCGTCTTTGTCTTTGTGTGTTCATTTGTGTTACCAGAATATATGGCCTCTTCTGTCCTTTGCCCGTCAGGTATTGATGGAGAAGGTAGCCAGCCACTGCAATCATACCGACGCACAAGCCCGGAACAACAATGCCCACAACCACCGTTCGCAGTTGCACAATCAGAGGGTCTGGAGAAAGGAAGATGTAAAGAGTCTATAAGATGCTGAATTCATACGAAGCAAAGGAGACACCGCTCACAGATCATTTAAAAGGTTTCCGTCCATAATGAAGAGATGAAAGTAGAAATCTTGAATTTTCATCAGACTGCATGTTGTTCACTATTGCATAAAGTAGAGCATATGCTGTCTTTAGATATATGGCACACATCACACCTTTTTAAAGTGAACAAAATCCAAAACAAAAACCTGGAAATCCGTTTCACTGAAACTGCATCATTTTCAGATGTGTGCAAACTCAATCGATCAGATGAAATATACATTTGTGTATTTTCGTTTCTGTTCCAGGTTCAATGACATTCCTATCTATACCTGTCAAACAGGAATACACTATTGCGCTGCAGGGCTGCAATGAGGTTTCTTTTACCTTGTGGCGTGATTACGCAATGCCATGCTGAGGGCTGGCACTGGATGGGCAAGGAGAGGAACCGTGACTGAGCAGAAAAACAGTATTGCGTGTTGTAGTCCAACAGCCGGTGTTTGTGTGGGCTGGCCACCACAGGAACATGGTGCTGTAGACATGCACAGATCAGTTCCCGATCGTAACACAAAACAAGATCGCTGGTACATGTACAGTTACTCACCACCTGGTTGCGGTAGGTATTGTTGATCGAGAGGATATAAGTCATTTGTGGGTAGATTGCTGCCAATGAGAGCATGGAGGAGTGGTTTTTTGTCGGATACCTCAGTGGACCTCTCAGAGTGACGATGGCACTGTTGTTTTCTACTTCCACAGAAACCAGTGGAGGGCCAAAACTCGCTGAATGGATGGAAAAACAACGTTTTGGTGGATTTAGAATAGTGACAGTTAATAAAGATAGAAAGTTCTCATACTAAGGTTGAATAAACTCAACCGTCTGCATTAATGTGAGTGTTTCTCTTTGTGGCCGTTCGCACTGATGTCTCAAACGTTTTCGGCTGAATGTCACTTTAACTTACTGTCCACCTTTGGGTCAAACCTCCTCCGTGTCAAAGCCCATTTGGATGACGCGCCAGCGGTCACAGCCCGAACCTTGGCGTGGTAGCCCTGCTCTTCATCCTCCGTCTCCCTGCTCAGATCACACCACGTCCGTACTATTTCCTTGCATTTCTGCACGACCCTCCAGTTCACCCGTCTTCCTTTAGTGCCCTGAATGCTGTCCCCATAGCTTAGGAGAACAGAGCAAACACATACAGATTAATGTTTAACTGCTCAAAATCTTGATAAAAGCAAAGGGATTTAACCTGTAACACTAATCCCTTCCCGCATTTAAAGTGAGAACCTTATATACTGTTTCCGAGATCTGGTTACAGTTGTTGTTTGGCTTTGTCTCACTATCTTTTCTCTGAAGCTCTTTTCAAAAAATTCCTTTGAGACTTTATTGTTTGTTTATTTTTTGCCAGAATTCAAGCAGAGTTCATAAGGCTACAGCAGTGTATGTATTTCTGACTGATTTCACTGATTTCTGATCAAGAAACTCCTAAATCTTTACTTACATTGCATATTCCACAGTAAAGAGTGTGTCATCAGGACTGTTGATTCCAGGGAGCCAGTGTAGGACGTTCCTTAGATTCACAGAGGAGAAGCTGACATTGAGGGGGCTGGGAGGGGAGGTGGACACTTGAGGGAGAAGGAGAAGATTGCAAACGTGAAAAACGCGAGAATAACTGGGGACATACGACACACATGTTATATGGTTATATGATGTTTTTATCTAGTTCAATAACACTCACGCAAACCGACCCTTATTCTCTGTTTAATACCAATAAAACTATAAAATCACACATAGTGCACTCTGCAGAGTGTCTTTCACTGGTTTTCTACTTATGACAAAACACTGTCTCTGCATGAGTATCGCCCATAGAAATAACTTTAGCACCCGCCTCTCATGAATAATCTTCATGGCATTCACACACCCAATCATTTTGTTGGTCATGCAGACATGACAGTATAGTTCACAGTGCCATTATGATTTATTTCTGATTATTTCTACTGATCTGTCTTAAATGTACACAGTCAGTAGTCACACCACATGTTATAATCCAAAATGACAGCCTCTTTAATCTGAGTACACATCATAAATCCCCCTGGACAAAAGGAAGAAGGTAGTAGAGCATTCGACTAGATGTGTCTCAGTTTTATTTCAACCAGATTGTTATTCAAATATTTTCTTGAGTATTTATTGCAGTCAAGGATAAAATACTGAAATCAAATAAGAGTTTACAGACAGAAACAAGAAAATGTCTTGCAAAGTGACTGTAAATCGCTCTTACCTGAAAAGCGCAGACCACAACAGATGAGCAAAATGAATACAGTCCACATCTTTCATAGAGTTCATGTTTTCACAAGGAGCCGAGGACAAAAGTGGACCCAGCGGCGGTTTTCCAGCTCGTCTGTCCGTCCGGCGTGCACGAAGCCGCACGAAGCCGCTCAACCAGCCGCGAATACAGTCAAAAACTCATGTTCCGGGAAAAAGTCAGGCTCCGCAGCCAACGTGTGAACTGCAGGTAATCGAAGATAGGAGCGATTCTAACTATTTATAGTTGAAGTGAAACAAATACCTTGGCGGCGCCGCTTGTTTCCGTGTTTGAGGAAGGAATGTGATCTCACCTGTTTGTGCCCGTTACACCTGTGCGTCAGGTGAACCGAGAGCCAGAGAGTGTCATCTCTTTATCAGCCCTCAGAGAAAGCCAAAGTCCATAGACAGAGTTAGGAAAAAACAAATCTAATCTATTGACAGCATGTTGACATCCGAATATGATGTTAAAGCACTTGTACGAATGAAACAATAGAATACTGGCATTTTGAATAACACACTCAGCATTTATATACATTACACATGGTATTATATCGAGTGACTAAGATCGAAGTTTTTGCATCATAAAACAACTAATTACAATCTACACAACCAATTCACAGAAGGAAAAAAGTTACAAAAATAATCATTACATAATGTATACAGTCATTCTTTTTTTTTTTCTAACTTCCTATTCCTAAAAATGCTGGCTTTTTTCCCCAAGATGCCAGCCTTTTTAAGAACATAGCTTTTCACCTTAACTCATGTGACATCTGCTGGCCAACACATGGCCTCACTGAACGAATGAATGAATGAATGAATGAATGAATGAATGAATGAATGAATGAATGAATGAATGAATGAATGAATGAATGAATGAATGAATACGGGCAAAATTAATATGTGATAGCAATGTAAAAAAATATCACAAAATTACAATCGGTCATTTCACAAATGCATTGTACTGAAGTTGTATTGAATAAGTCTTTCTATGACAAATATAACTTTTATTTTTCATAGAAAGACCTACGGAGCCTCGGACTGGTCATAGAGAAAAAAAAAAAAGGCGAGGGAATGACTTATCTCATCATTATTATTTTTTTCTCCTCAGTCAGGGACCAATCAGTTAAACCATGAGGAAAACGGGGTTTTTTTAAAAAGGTGTTTTATTTACTCAAAAAATACAACTTAAGTTTCTGTGACAATAAAAGAGGTTAAAAAAAACTCAAAATAACTCACAAACTGAGGTGTAAACACAACAAACAGACCTAACTAAATGTTTTTGACAATCAGAACCAGCCCACTTTTAAGCCCACAATGTCTAAGCCTCAGCCTGGTAATTACAATTGAGTCCCTCTTTTTACAGTTAAAATGACTTTTTCCTTTTCCCACTAATTTCAGTATGTCAAAAAATGACCTCCTCCTTTTTTTCTTTTTCCTGTGTGTTTTGCCACATTTCCTTTTATGACCTATTAATTATTGTGATGGCTTCTGACAGTCTGAACTGCCAGGCAATTTCTATTTTCTCTTGCTGGGAAGCTTTCTTTGCCAGGTAATTTGCTCCCTCATTTCCTTCAACACCCACATTAGCCGGAATCCAAATAAATCCCACCTCACATCCTGCTCCGTGATTTCTGTACAGTACCCGGAATAGTTCTGTCACTATCAGGTATGGAGTTGAATTTGATTTCACTTATTGTAATTAAAGCTGCTGCTGAATCACTGCATATAACTGAGTTGTCTGGTTTATTGTATTCTATGCACCAAAGTGCGCATAGAACTGCCATCATCTCTGCAGTGAAAACTGACATTGAGTCTGAAATTCTACATCCTTTTTTAATACTTCGGTCAGGGATGGAAACTCCGAATGCCACTTTCCCATTCTCTGGTTCCTTGAATCCATCCGTATAAATCTGCAAATATGTTCCCCATTCGTGTTGTATATGGTCAATGACTTCTTTCAATATATCTCCTGAGCTCTTTTCCTTATTATTCAGAATGCATAGATCAACCCTGGTTTCTGGGATAAGTCATGATGGTACAACTGACCAGCAGACTGGAGGGCACATTTCTACTAATGCCAATTTCGTTCGCCTTACATTTGAGTTTATTTCCTAAGTTTGTTTTTACTCTTCTTCCATTTCCCATGTATTCCAAATGTTGAACTGGCAGGCATTTTGTTGGGATGGTTCTATCATATCATTATGTATTTTAATCCTAGCTTGTACCTTCTAAGTTCCAAGGGCATATCTCCTATTTCCATCAATAAAGCAGGTATTGGTGTTGTGCAAAATGCCCCTTCAGGCATCCCTTTCAACCTTCACTGGCTGGACTTGTCCATCACACTCTCCATGCATGGCAACTCAGGGGCTCCATACAAAACAAAAACAAAAAAACCTAAATATGTATTTTGTGAGTGATAAATAGCTGGAACAGATAGATTTGTTTTATTTCAAATCGTGTTATTTTTTTTAACTGTAGTTATATTTGTATTGGATATATTTAAAACTGGCAATCACATTGAAATGCATTAAATGAGAAATCACTCTAAGATAAAGACTCTAAAATAAAGACGATCAAAAATATTTTTTCAAGTAGTTCCACATCAAAGGATCAAAGGATAAACATTGTAAAGTAATCATACTTCATAAATAATTACTAAAGATTAAAAATAAATGTTAAAAAAAATAAAGGCAATTAGCGGAACGGATACGCGAGTCTGATTTGTTCCCGGAATGTTTTTGCTGTTGCACCGCTCGGTGCGCAGTCCGGCTGCTGCTAGCATTAGCTTCCTGGCTGTATTGTGTGCATTCTCTCTGCAGACAAACCTCTGCAGTTTGTGTGATGTTTGGCTAAAAACGCACACTTTGCCTCTGCAAACATGGCGCTTTCGATGGAAACGCAGCTGCAAAGCATCTTTGAGGATGTTGTGGTAATTTGCATGTTTATGAGCGATTTTCCAGTCGAGCTAACATCATGTAGCATTTGAGATAAGCTTAGCCTTTTCCCAAAAGTAAAATTACTCTACTTTTAAATTAATGATCCTCGATTAAAGTGTGTTTGACCTTAACAGCCATTATAATAATTAACGACTGAGGTGATTTTTTAAAAACTTCACTTTGGTTGTTAATGTGTAGCTTTAACACTGTGGAGAATATTAAGATATTGAAATGTTTTACATAAATACAAAAATAAATTCCATTATAGTTACATGTTTTTGTATTTTACAACTTGCATATGTCAACAGAGGCACGTTTAATGTACAATGTGGTTCTTCTGTACAGACCATTGATGGGGTTGTTTCTGTCTTTTATAATTCGCAATTCAAACGATTCCTGTCTGTAAAAAGACTGGTTAAGAGTGAAATTAAGAATATTTAGGTCGCGACACAGATTGGCTACAAGGTTTAGTTAAAGACACGGTGTGTGCTTACCAGGTCTTGGACTGTAGTATATTGTGAAAAACAGGCAGCTTTTCAGGGAGATGTTATAAGTTCGTAATTCTAAAATCCCCACCGTTTGTTTCATTGTTCTTCACTCCTTTTTCCTCAGAAAACTGAGATGATAGAAGAAGCCTTTGCTGGGTAAGAAAACATCTATGTTCACAGCTCCTCGTGTTTTGACCATACTTTAAAAATGTGCTACACGAAACAAAACCATTCGGCTGAAGTAAGTGTTGTGGGTTCAGGATGTTCATGGACACTCCAGAAGATGAGAGGACGAAACTCATCAGTTGTCTCGGGGCATTCAGACAATACTGGGGAACTCTACCACAGGTTACCACACACACAAAAGCATATTACTGCACAAAACAAATATATGCATTGTTGTTGTTTTTTTTTTTTTTAATGCCTTATACTCTTTGCACAGGATTCCCATGAGCAGTGTGTGCAGTGGATAGTGCGCTTCATACACACTCAGCACAGTCCAAAGAGGATCTCCTTCTTGTACGACTGCCTGGCGATGGCTGTGGAGACCAGTTTGTTACCCCCCAGGTACCTAAGACCTGCTGAGAAACATATTTACTCATGCTCTTCATTTAACGCTGCACAATATAACATCAATTTATTGTAATCTTGATATCAACATGCATAGTATACGTATTGCCAAAGACTGACTGTGCTGTGTTAACTTATGTTTCCATGTGCCAAGCTTTCATGCTTTGTAAATTTAACATGATGGATTTTGAAATATGAGAGAGAATGGCAATCAACTGGCAACAATTGTGCGAAAACTATTGATGTAATCACAGATATTAATGCCATTGACTTAAGTGCTGTTGCTTATTGCAAATCATCATTATTGCACATGAAGCTCTGGTTTTGGTGCCATTACTCACTATTTAAAGCGGTGGAAAAAGTCCACAGACATTGCACTGTTTCTGTTCTTCTGTGCCCTAAAATCTAATCTGCCTTGCTTCCTTTAGGATGGTCTGTGGAGCTCTGTTGAACTCGGATAGTTTGGAGTGGGAGCGAACACAGCTGTGGGCGTTAACTTTCCGACTGATACGCAAGATCATCGGCGGGGTGGACTACAAGGTCTCCGACGAGCAAACATGCCAACACACAAGCTCAATAATATATAAGGCTCTGCAGATAAAATTTCATTTGTTATGATTGCTTTTCTCCTGTCCGAATTTTGTTGCATTGTGTTCTGCGTAGTCTTACCTCACCATGTTCTCAACTGGGTTTGTTTCAGGGCGTGCGTGACCTGTTGAAAGCAGTGCTGGATAAAATTCAAACTGTGCCGACAACTGTGAGCTCAGCGATAGTCCAGCAGCTTCTGGCTGCCAGAGAGGTGCCCAGATTTCTACTTCTCCACATGTCAAACTCAAGTATTTACAGGATATAAACTTTGGATTTGATGGCTTACTTGAATAAGTTTCAATTATTTTGTGTACTCTATCACTTTTGTGTATTTCATGCTGACTTCTTTTTTTTTTTCAGGTGGTTGAATACATCCTGGACAGAAATGCCTGCCTCCTGCCAGCCTATCTTGCTGTGACAGAAATCCGAAAAATGTATCCTGAAGGAAATCTGTCCCACTGGGTACGTGTGGGTGTGTGTGTGTGTGTGTGTGTGTGTGTGTGTGTGTGTGTGTGTGCGCCAGCCACAGCTATTCTAAAGTGTGTTTAACACACTTTGTGTCTTTCTGTCTCACTTGCAGCTATTAGGCAGTTTGATATCAGACTTTGTTGACAGTTTCAGACCCACGGCCAGAATCAACTCTATCTGTGGTAAGATGCTCTCAAAAAACACACAGAAACTTTACACAATACTAAAAAAAATAAAGAATTATCAGTAGCCTCCTGAATATCCATATTGGATTTCTGCCACATTTATTCAAGAATTTAAGATTTGTTGCTTTTTAAGTAAAGTTTTATTCACGTTGTGAGATATTAAATACAATTTCCATCCTGAAATTTTGCTTTATTCAACCAGTGTCACTCAAACATACCAACCTGCCACCAAACGTCACTTTCAAGCATTTGATTAGAAATGTTTGAAATGTGTATTTCAGAGTTTTGAATCAAATATGCAAGAACATCTGGTCTGACACATTGGTGAACTTAAAAAAAAAAAAAGAAAAAAAACCCCTTCCTGTTTGACATAAAACAAGCATGTAAATCAGAAACAATATGTAGTATAAACTTGTCAGTGAGACTTTCTTGCTGAAATCTGTTTTTGCCCCAGAATTAATTAGTTTTTTTGTTTTTTTTTTTAATTCAGAAATAATGTGTTCCTAAACAGTTGGAACCAGAAAAACAGTGTCAATATCAATTTTTGTGTCCCACAGGACGCTGCAGTCTGCTGCCTGTTGTGAATAACAGTGGGGCCATCTGCAACTCCTGGAAATTAGACCCCACAACTCTCAACTTTCCTCTGAAAGGCATGTTGCCTTTCGACAAGGTAGCACAAGAGCATGCACACAGAACTCACCATTTCCCTCTCACATAGGTAGCACTAATTTAGTTTTGTGTGTGTGTGTGTGTGTGTTTAGGACCTGTTTGAACCACAGACCGGTCTACTGCGCTACGTGCTCGAGCAGCCGTACTCGAGAGAGATGGTGTGCAACATGTTAGGCCTCAACAAACAGGTAAGCCGCCGTCCTTGTCGTTGTCTGCGTTTCCGTTGCTGCCATTCAATTCCTCCACCTGCCCTCACTTTTCCTGTCCCCATTTCCCTTTGCCGAAGTCTTTGACTTACTTTTTAAATTTCCATGATTTATCTTCCAGTTTCTTTCTCTTTGTGGTTTCCACTAGTTTTTCCACATCAGTTTTAATTAAAATCTTTTATCTTGTGTTTTTTTTTTTTCTTCTTTTTTTTTTTTACTTTAACCCCTCCCAGCCCACCTTTCACGCCCGTCTTGTCCCCTTGCTCCTCCCCGTAATCCTTGTAACACAGCAATATAAGACCATTTGTAAAGCAATGCTGTGAGCTTGACCCATAATGCACTGGTGTCACTTTGCCCTGTTGGGTTCATGCGGTTTCAGCTCAGCCGTCGCCACAGTGTGTCCAAAGTTTGGATTTAGCAAAAGTCTTTGGATCAACAAAAAAACGGTCCAGAATCATCGTTGGTACGTTTGAACCGGCTGAGTTGATGCCAATGTGCTGAACAGATGGTGAACTACCTAGCTCCTTTAGTCACCACTTTCTCTGTCTCTCCTCCCCTCCCCCCTCTGTTTCTTTCTTTCTTTCTCTTTCTCTCTTCTTTTTCTCTCTCTCTCTCTCCTCCCCTGGTTGTGTGTTGTGTTTGTCTGTCTCTCTGCCATGCGCTCTCTAGACTCTGAACATTTCCCAGGTATGTCGTTGTTCCTCCTCCCGGTCACCTGACCTGCTGACTAACCAGCCCATTGGACGCTTTAGCTTCAGTAGACACGCTCATATGTGCTTCGAGATGGGAAACTGAACAAAAAGAAAGAAAACCAAAGGGAAAACACTGCAGAGCTTGAGATGGACACAGCAGGGCTTTTTTCAGATATATAATTAATATACAACAGGTTGACGTTTAATGGAATTTGATGCAGCCATTGTTAAAGATGATTTAGTTTCACTTGCAAACTTGTTCCATCTTTTAATGTATTTACTATTTGATTGATCAATACGTTAAAATGATCTTCCCACTCACACAATAGCTGATGTGTGTTTTAAAAAATAAGTAACACAGAGTAGTCTCACTATTGCAGCTTTGCTTTGAACCAAGTTGTACATTTTCCCTTAATCCTGGACGTTCTGTATTTTCACATTTAAAGATTTTGCTTTCAAAATTTCTTGGCGGATGCTTTCCCTTTCAAATCAAATTGTTTACAATAGTGAACTTTCTATTTCCAGCCTCTACATATGGTCTTGCTTGATCTTTTTGTTACATTCAGGGAATATGCTGTTTAAAGTCTTTATGCCTTATGAAATCTATAATAAGCATACCTTCTTAGTGTTGCTTTGTAATATTATTGCTTTAAATAGAAATTGCACGTTCTCCCCCTTCATGTAAATTCAACTAAGTCACAATGATTAAACATCAGAAAAAGAGTGTATTTTCGATTCAAGATGACATGAAGCATTCAATACTTGAAACCCTGCTGTTGACATGTCAAGTTCTGCTACATTGCATGTGTGGATGTAGTCTGGTGCTTGCCTGTTGTAGCGCGGTCCTCACGTGTTGGACCTGCTGCTGCTCTTTGTCGTGCTGATCTGGGCAAAACATCCGTATATTTGTTTAAATAGCAGTTTGGACTTTGACCGTATTGTATTTCTGAGTCGTATTCCTTCACTGAGATGCTCATGAAGTGTTTGTGTTGGGTTTTTCTTTGCTGTTTGCATTGTGGCTGCCACAACTGAACACATGTAAACAAATAGATGAAATCCTAACAGAACCAGATCTGATTAAAAATCATTTGATGTGAAGACTTTCCTCCGACGGTGGTGCAGTCATGTTTATCATCTGATGACGGTCTGTGTTTACAACACATTGATCA
This sequence comes from Parablennius parvicornis, assembly GCA_900302745.1. Classification (NCBI taxonomy): domain Eukaryota; kingdom Metazoa; phylum Chordata; class Actinopteri; order Blenniiformes; family Blenniidae; genus Parablennius; species Parablennius parvicornis. The sequence continues at coordinate 2,045 of OMNM01065873.1, read as the reverse complement.
TAAAAAAAATAAAATGAAAAGGAAAAAAAACAAGCATTGCTCACTTGTTCAAGCAGAATCAAGATATGAGATCATGTGCAGAAGTCATAGCCGTTTCCACAGTGCAAAGCATTATGGGATTGATCAACTCACTTTATCGTACACAGGACAATCTGATCCCTTAAAAAAAAAAAAAAAAATCTACCAGATTGACCAAGAAGGACCAAGAAATCCCACTGAAATGTTTTGTTGTTGTTATTTTTATACTCACACAAAAAGTTTAAAAATTACTTCCACTTCAAACAAACATTTGTAGCCTGAAACATTATAAAACATTTCTTCTCATGCAGGTTGTTCTATCCACTCAACATTTATCAGAATGATTAACTCTTAAATGATAATACGGGGTGGGTTTTATGTCACAAAAAGTCTCGTTTTCTAAACATTCAATTCAACCTGCAAGCAGAAAAAGTAGAAGAACTGTTTTTGCACAAAGCTTTCAATGTTTTGATACTCATTGTTTTGCCCACGTCAGTTTATGAGTGTATCTGATCGGCCGTCTCTGCCTGGATGAGAGTGTTGTGGCGCTTAACAGTGTCAGTCATAAGATGTTTAGGAAACAAATGGCTACAAGTTGTTTAACCTATTTTATTGACTTCAGTTAAAACTAGAAGATTGTTGATGATCTGCCTCTAGACATGGAAAATATGATTCACTCAATGAAGCCAATATTAAATCCCCCTTATAAATATGATAAAATTATGCCATCTGCTTAATTATATATATATGTCTATGTCTATGTCTAGTAAGTCAATTCCATCGACTGTGTCACCAGAGGCCTGGACTACGAACCGTAATAAACATATCCAAGATCTCTCTGTTTCCTGGTTGACTGATCCAGTCATGCATGATCCTGATAAGCGTAACTACGAAGCAGGCTATCAACTCGCTGGTTCAACCAAGACCGACGTGCGCGTCTTTGCATGAAAGGGGCAGAGTTTGCAGCATCTGACCAATAACACACACGGAGAAACTCCGCAGCGCAGTTCTCTGAGAATATGAAGAATTAAAACACATCCACCAGCTAAAAGCAACACTGCTGCTGCAGCCAAAGCCGGAACATTCCTGACTTGATAATGTGTGACATCATCGGATTATCCGGTATTAATTAATCAGCGATATAAACAGACAGCACGGCACTGTGATCACTGGGTTTCACTTTGTTACAGCAGAAACGTGTCGGGCAGAGCTTCCTCACTGCTCTTCTTTTAGTTTATAGTTTCCATCCAGTTGTTGTGAGGCGGAGTTTTTCTTGTGAGCGTGTTTTGTGTTGGAATATTAATTAATCACCGCGACGACACGAGTCGTTCTGTGTTCCATAAATTCATGTTTCTACAGTTATATCAGGTGTGATCATTAATAACATTGTTCCTGATCAACCCTAGTGGAGCTTAACAGACTTGGAACAAGTCAAGAAGCCTCAGTGACCAGGACTTATTTTATTATGTCCATGTATAAAAGATGGCTCTAAATTACTTTCTCCTCTCTGCTGCAGCGCCGCGCTGAATCTGCACGACAATCACCATCTGAAATGATGGTCAGAATGGATAGGTCATTTACCAAGAGATGTGATTGGTCAGGAGGCGGACCTTTGACCGCTTATCGAGATAATATCCTGCTCCGGAGCAGGTTAGACTTTCAGCGTCAGTTACCACAGTGAGAAGTCGGCGAACGTCATAGTACGGAAAACCCAGTTAGTCCTTGGAAGTTCTCTCGATAAGAGAATATCCAGCGTCGTAGTACAGGCCTCTGATTATAATAACTCCACTTGAACAAGACACAATCCCCCTTCAACTTATGTATTTGGAGATCACCATGGATACGTGGAGGAAGTGTTGTTTAGGGTGCTTGTTATGATAGGTGGGGTTTTTAGTCCCGGCTTTAGGATTACACTGGGTAAGCTGTGTGGCTGATTCCCCTGTGGACAGAAGATATCCTCTTCCTCTCTCTTGTTCTCTGTCCCTCCGTCGCCCTGCGTTTTCCCCCCTCGCTCTCTCTCCTTGTGA
>OMNM01065870.1:7207-19593 GCA_900302745.1 Parablennius parvicornis | reverse complement strand
TTTTTATTTTTTTTTTTTTTTTTTTTTTTTTTTTTTTTTTTTTTTTTACCTTATATGATTTCTGTTTGTAAAATGTAGATTTAGAGTTTGACGCAGAAAATAAATAACAGTGTCATCTTGAAAATTCTGTTTGATTTTATCTATTTATTTAGAGGTGGAGCTCATGTCAGCTGCTAATCAGGCTATATCACTGTTTAGATTCATTACATGAAGCCACACACTGGATTATCAGACGATGGTCATCAGTGGCCAGGAACCTAAACCTGATTATTCAGGTAAACAGTCTTCAGCCATTAGGTTTGGAGGATTTTACCTAGGTTTTATGCATCTATTGTCAACTTTATTTACCTATGGAGTTTTTAATGGTTTAGTCCAATGAAGTGTAACAGTATTTTGACCCTGCTACCACCACTCAGGTTTCTGTTCCGCTGCTGGACAAAATACACTCCTGTTTCCTCTTTGCACTTTGGGTTTGCTATCCACTTTTTGAAAATAAATGACAAAAAGATGTGAACCACCCAAATGTTGACTCCGTCATCTCTTCTCTACTCGCGATTCCAACCTCTCCGGTCACACTGAGAGCCATAGTGGGAACCCGAGGCTTACATTCCCAAGGGAATAAAGACTTTAACTGTGTAAAGTGTAGTACTTTGATAGGCCCTGTGTTACGAGGTCAAATATTTTATGCTTACTTAGAAAGTATGACTGAGATGATCAAAATAGGTGGAGTTCTATTCTTTGAATCCAAATCATCCTGGTTAAGTCAACCTATTGCAAAACATGGATACCATTTTGATAAAAACTATCCTGAACAGAACACTGTTTACTTTGGAATTTGGAATTTTTTTGTGGCATTAAAATTCCCCTTTCACAGTCATTGACTTGAGTTTCTGACTTTACTTTCTCGGGATCTGTTTGTGGAGCCTGAAGTTTATTATTCTCCCCTCAAACCTGCAGTGTGTTTTTCTATGTGCTGTGGTTAATATCACTAACCTTAACAAGTCAAAACTGAAAGTCTCTACTCGAAGTTTCTCCCTGGTGAGATTCACCTTCTCATGTGCGTTTGCTTGGTTTGTCCTCTGTATTTGACTTGACAGTGAGCCGACATGAAGTGGCTTTGTTGAAACTGCTTTTATGATTAAAACTGAACTGAATTGCCAAATTGTTCTGCTTGTTCGTTCACCCGACACAACATTTTAAAATGTACAGAATAAAAGACGTGTTTTGGTTGTTGTATCACACTTTATTCTTGGACACAGTTTGAGGAGTCCAGTTGTTTTTAAGGTGTTTAACAGAAAAAAGTCAGGGATTAATGAAACACGCAGCACTTGCAGCTGTCTTGATAGACAGTACCGACTCCACAACTCATCAGGTAGGTTCGGCCGCCTGCACATGTGTAGAACTTGGTCCTGTCCTCAGGGTGGGCGTACATGCCGTCTGGCTTGTCTTTGCAGAAGCCTCTTCCCGGGATGGGTATGGTGGTCTTGGTGGACGGAACGCTGCTGGTGCTGCTTGGTTTGTTAGTGGCTGGAGCGGCCGTGGTGCTAATGGCAGGTCTTTTAGTTGTGGTCGAAGGTACTGGAGGAATTTCTGTGTGACGTGAAACACCCAAAGACAACTTTGAAGCATCGGACAGAAAACTCTGATGGTCTTGACCATTTGGGGAAAGTATCTTGGTTTGAAAGAAGTAATATGAATACTCACCAGCATTAACAAGTTTGCGGAGATGGGACAGCAGAGGATGGCTGCCTTCTCCACAGAACTCTCCTTTGAAGTCATCCAGGTCCAAGGCCCAAACAAAAGCACCTCCAAACTTCATCTTCTTCATGTACTCGACCTGGGGATTCAACAAAATATGGAAATATGTGTTTTCCTGCATTTCACTGAATATGAAAAATAAACAATTGAAAAATAACCTTTATTTAATCAGGAAAATAAAACCCATTGAGATCAAGATCTCTTTTACAAGGTGACCTGGCCAAGAGGTCAGCAGCACAAAACACATCATGAGATTTAAAATACAGAAAACTCATTTGACACAAGTAACAGAATACAATAGTTCAAATGAGAGAGTGCAGATATCCATAGACAAAATTTTAAAGATAAAATGCAGATTTAAAAGCAAATTACAATAAAGTGCAATAACACATTAAGCCTTATTCATTAACTGTAAAAACTTTAAAAACACGAACACTGATTAATCGATCCTCACTCTTTGAAGAGTAATAAAGAACAAAAATAATTCAAGGTTACCAGTTCGGTCATTTTAGTTTTTGTTTGAAGGTTGTTCCAGGTGGAGGGAGCAGAGAAACTAGACCAATTAGTCATTTCAGACAGTTGATTTCACACCCACCTTGACCTCATAGCTCTCCCTGTTGTCAAATCCCACCCATTCATTGTTCTTGCTGGCGTAGGGAACTTTCTGATCATCAATCCACTCAATCTTGGCTCCTTTCAGGAATGTGCAGACCTGTATGTGCAGAGTAGACCAAGCAAAGACATTTGGTGCATGGTCAATCACCTCTACATCTCCTTGCAAGAACTGAAGTCATCTTGTAGAGTCGATACCTCGTAGTAGGACCAGAATCCAGCCTCTCGAGTGTACGGACCGGCTGAGGCAGCGCCGCTGGCTGGGGCTCCGACGCCAGTGTTTGAGGATGTCAGGCGGAAGGTACGACCATAGGTAGCAAAGCCCATCATCAGCTTCTCAGCCGGGGTGCCCTGGTCTCTCCAGTACTTCATAGCAAAGTCCTAAATGTGGAATGGAGGGATGGAGAAAACAGTCACGAGGCAGAGATTACTTTCTGCCTGGAAATTTAAGAGTTCAATCAATCAACCAGGTCAAGTCAAACGACTTTAGAAAACACTAAATTATATTTTATTGAAGTCAATTAATTTTTCTCAGTTTTTCAGTTAAACATAATTTCTATTAAAGACCCAGTACTCCACACATAGTTTGTGAGACAAGCCATGTAAATTCACAAGACTGAGAATGACACAATAAGCAGCATTAAGTGTCTCACAGTGTTGAAGTAGATGAGATCTCCACTATCATGGGAGCCACGGTACAGAGGGCTGTTGTGCCCCGTGAAACGTTCCCATGCTCCATGGAAGTCGTAGGTCATCACATTGATGAAATCTAGGTGCCTGGGAATTAAATATTCAATAAGACAACGAAATGAGTATTATCAAAAATAGAAATTTAATTTCATAATTTCCATAAAGATTTTTTTTAAAGATAAAGATTTCTTCAGTACTTAGCGATTTCTGCAATCTCGTATCCGGCATCAATGGTTCCTTTCCCAGCAGACACTGCAGCAGTCAGCATGAGCTGACGTCTTCCTGTGGACTTGGCCTCGGCTGCGTAAGCTTCAACAAGTTCCTACAAACATAAAAATCAACAAATTCTAAAACACATTAATATAATCTGTCCATCGTGGTGCACGAGTCCCTGATCTACCTTGCAGAGAAGACTGAACCTCTGCTTGTCGATTGGGGGACTCCCTCGAGACCCAGGGTACTCCCAGTCCAGATCCAGACCATCAAACCCATGAGCCCTCAGGAATCTGATTGAAGACTGGATGAACATTCGGCGGTTAGCAGGAGTGGACACCATGATTGAGAATCTGTGGACACAGTCAGTGTAGTTTTACACACATTACATAATTTCCCCAAATGAGTTTTGTCAAAGCAGTCTGTCATTTCACTTCATATCCAGCACCCGACGTCTATAAAACACCATACTCACTGAGTCGAGCCAAAATTCCATCCACCAACAGCCAGTAAGGTCTTCAGACTGGGGTTCCTTTAGAAATAGAGGCCATGCATAGACAAAATTGCATGAAAGTCAATTTTCATATCGCAAGAACCACAATGATAATTACATCTAATTAGGGCTGGGCGATATATCAAATACACTCGATGTATCACGGCTTGTCCTCTGTGTGATATAGAAAATGACTATATCCTGAATATTCGAATATCACACTGTAGCTTTTAGCTGCAGGACTGCGTGGCGTTTGCTCACGGCCGGAGGTCTGCACTCAGAACTCAAACCATCAACATGGTCGCAGCGGCCCGGCCCAGGCTGTCCCCTCCGGGTACCCAGTCAACTGCCCACTGTCCAAATTCTCCCATGTGACAGCGGGTGTCCCCTCCACACTCTGCGGTGACCCACCTCATAGAGAAGACATGGTCCCAGTTAGTGTGGTTAAACCCCCGCCCTCCGAGGGGACCCACCACATCGAGAACACATGGTCCCAGTTAGTGTGGTTAAGAAAATCTGGATTCAGAAAACACACTTGACAAAAGATGTAATCTGCCTGGTCGCAAATATTGTGCAGAGAAAACTCTACCTGCATTGTTTATTCAAGTGAGAGAGAAAAACAATTTCATGTTTGGTGCTGTTTAATAAATCCTGCTTTGGCAAGATTCACTTTGTTGTTATTTCTCCCTCATTGCATCTAATTTAGATAATATCATATATTCATGTAGTCTGAACAAGAATGTTTTAATGTAGACATACAATCTTACGAGTGTGATTGATGCATCAAAAGTGTTGATTTCAGGCTAAGGCAAAATATCGAGATATTGTGTATCGTGATATGGCTTAGGAATGTTGAGATATTGAAGAATTGCCATTACCTTTTTGCTCAAGGAAACAAGACAGGCTGAGGATGGATGAATGATTGAAAGTGTGGCTTTGTTTTTAAAGATCGATTGACCTCATATGTTGTGTAAATGATGAGGTTTTGCTCTCACCTCAAAGAGTAATAAATGGAAATCTGTTTATCCTCTTATTTCAAGATGAGCTGTTTTTTCAGTTGCACTATAGTGAACAACTGATGATCAAAGACTTTGAGCATATCCCTTGTAAATACCGCTAAATGGGGAAAAATGTTCAGTGATATTTCATACATTTGATAATATTTGGTTATGATGGAATTAATGGAGGCTTCAATAGTTGAACAGAAAAAAAAAACATATTCATACTTGCTTTTCAGGCCATTGAAGGTCTTGTACAGTGTCTCATCATTCCACTCATAGGTAACCAGCTCATTGTTGTTATTGATAATGGAGAAAGCGTAAATCAAATGGGTACAAAGGAAAGGGTCCACGTTTTGGGGCATGTATTTTCCATTCCCAGGTCTGTACTGGGACCAGTTGGTGAAGTAGCAAACCATCTGGGAGGCTGTTGCTACAGATCAAAGAAGAGTTTTAGTTGTTAGAACTTATCTTTTCTGCTCAATGAGTGTTGGTCGAATCTTTAGATAGTCACTTACCCATCTGGCACATCAGCAGGCACACACCTGAGTAGAGACCACAGTCAAACATCGGTGGTTTACATCTTGGATAATGTAGTGATAACGCATCAAGTTTATCATTGAAAAGTGAGAGAAAGTGAGGTGAAGGTTTTACCTGCTAGGATGGTGAGCTTGGTCATCTTGAATTAAAAACTCACAATTTGTTTACTTCTGGAGGACACAAACAAAAACACACTCTTTAGCATGACTGTTATTCATAATAGTAGCAGAAATGATAATTTCATGTTTACAATCCAGGAAACATTTTAGAGGTGCAACTTCCAAGGATTTAACTGAATCGTCTCTATAGAGCTAACCCTGGAAAATACTGTAAACTGTAAGAAATGAGAAGAACAGCTGATTGCTCAGCAGAAGCATACCTTGGATCACAGAGGAACGACTTTGTGAGGGATTTCCAGCTTCATATATAGTTCATGCCTCTGCAAAGGAGGGGTGTCTGTCCTCACATATCTTCGGTAGTAGGTGGGCAACAGTGACGCATTCAGTATATTGAGGTACACAAAGGGATAAGATAAGTCGACCACAGACAGATTGTGATAAGCAGTAATAAATGGTATGGACACAGTATACATAGTCATCCATTAATGTCATAACCTACTTTTTGAGCTGGTTAGTTTGTGTATGTGAAAGATTCTCCTGGCTTTTAAGAAGTTCTTGTGTCCAAACGTGCCTGAAAATGTCCTCAATATAAGTCCAAGCTGTTTGTCTTTTAGTTTGTTGTTAATAGATTGTGAAGTGGAGTTAATTCAACTGTTGGCATGATGATACTTTACGTCTGAGAAGAAACGTCTTAACTTTTTTCCGATGGTACATCTTGTGAACACAATGTCTGGCGTAGACGTCCATCTTGGGATTGTGAAAAGTACCCAAGTCAAACAGTTTAAAATTTGAATTGTCAATGACTCAAGAACCAAACTATGATGGCTTGACGACCGGATCAAAACCTATTGATAGCTGATTGAGCTATGGTTGAAATTCAGCAGAAGTTATTACCCTTCAAACACATTGAAGTTTGTTCGTTGGTTGTCAGGATGTCTTTACTCAGCGCTCCAGTGATTCCACTGGTTTCACCACCCAGGGACCGGAGAGGAGAGCCAGAGATCACAGGGTGCTCTAAGCTGATCAAAATTGATTTCCCATAGTTAAGACACTTAGAACTTAAAAACATGAGAATGGGGCCATTGCTTGGAGAGGATGTTCAGAACTACAGTATCCTCAGAATGCACTATGCAATTCCAAGGAGATCTGGACGCGTCTAATAGTGATTTTATATCCTGGTCTTTCATCATATATTTTGCTCAGGCAAGCAAATAAATAAATGAATAAATATATAAAATGGCCACAGTCATGCTCATTTACTCATTGCCATTGTGACAATGACAAATGACAATTTAATCTGATCACAGACACCATCTGATAGCATCTTCTAGAAGGTTATTGCTCCACTGCACATCAAAAATAATTCAGGTGAAATCTGAATAGTGAAACTCTGAATTGAAATGATTCCAATTCAATTTTAGTATTTGTGGGATGAGCTGAAAGTCCAATCGATGAAGGTCAACTTTTTTAACTGAAAGAACTTCCTGCTGATGTCTGATAGCAGGACGCATTCACAGGTCGGTGGCGTCCAGGTTTTGATGTGTGAATGCTGTTTTAGGGGAAAAAAGGGGTCAATATGTTGTCATGGCTGATAAGAGCATACAGAGTTTCAACTGATTTCAGATGAAGCTGCATGATGGACACCGGTATATTTGTTTATTTTTGTGTAAGTTATGGTTATGTAAATGAGAATTTTATTGACTGCACAGTGAGTCCCGTCTATAAACAGGTACTGATTACTAGACAGGACAAGCTACAAATAATGAAGGTCGGACTATGACTTATTCACTAGTCTAGCACTCTTACAGCAAAGCAGTAACATATCATCCAAAATATGAGCCCTTCTGCTGATGTAGCTTTTAAGTAGCGTCTGGTCAGACTGTCCAAGGACACGTAGATAACCCTAATCATGATCTCTGACTGCACACGTATCAGGCTATTGTGCATAAAAGTGCTGAAACCAACATTATGTGTATGTTATCTCTCTTTCAGTGGTGCATGATGACTAATTTGGCAATGTTTTGAGTAAACATTGCTGATAAGACAACCAGTATGCAATTGAATGATTAATAGTTCTTTTGATAATATTGTTTCACAGGTCACAGTTCCACATACAGGGTGTGAACAGTTAAGTGTTGATTGACATAGTTTTGTCTTCTTTTTTTGCCCTGTTTTATAGTCATCAGCCTCCAAAGTCCAACCCGTCAAGTTCATTCAGGAGACAAGAAAATACCTTGCTGAAGCATCCGCTGCATTATAAAGACTTATCTTAACTTCAGTTGTGTAAATCAGCTCAGCTGCTCCCTGTTCAGGCATTTTGATCTTTGAAATGTAATGATGCTCCTGACAAAGCATCTGTTTGATGTTTGTGATAATGGTACATTAATCAACCATAATATTATCATTTATCGTCTAACATTTCTTTAACCCCATTTAGATGATCTCTTTTCCTAGGGAACCCTGCCTAATTTGGCAGCAGCACCAAGACACAACTACATTAGACAAACACAAATTAAAACAATAGAAATATAAATATTATAAAATATGCAACAACGATTATGCAATAGATGGTCAATAGATGGTCTCAACTTGGCAAGGAAGGAAAGCAGTTACACATGCCAATAGAACATATAAACCTGATTGTCAAAATAATATACTCTTTTTTTCTTTTTAAGTCTGAGCACAGACAATAATTGGAAGTTTAAAGTCGAATATTTGTGCATAAAGGTAAGGTGGGAGCAGGCCAAGCATGCATTTATTAATAAAATTATGCTAGTATGTGAGTCTGTGCATGGTCAGGGGGAAACACTGAACTCAATGGTGAGTTCGAGCTTTGCAGCCTGTATCAAACAAAAAGTGTCCAGGCAACGGAAGCATTATGCAACAGTGTGCATACACAGCAGATCACCATAGTCAAGCAACGGGAGTAATGTGGTCTGCATCATTTTTTTTTCCTGGAAGCATAAGAAAAACAGAACTTCCTTCTAAAATAGAAACCTAGTTTGAGTTTAAGCTTCTTTGCTATGGTGTCGACGTGACAACTAAAAGTTATAAGTTCATCAATTAAAATATCTAAAAACCTGCGTTGTGTCACTAGTTCAATCTGACGGCACTGCAAAGTTTTCATGATATAAAGAGAATTTACTCTCTTCCTTGTGCTATTAAACAGTTTTGTTTTTGAAGCATTCACCATAGGTTTATAACCAAACAGGTGTAGCTGTACAGTCAAATACAGCCTGCATATACCGAAAAGATCAAAGGTAGTACTATTGCAGTAAATATCACTATCATCAGCAAAAAAATTAAGTTGCGCATGTGGAATGTTATAACCCAGTTTGTTAACATAATTAGTAACTATAAGTGGACCCAGGACAGAACCTTGGAAGACTCCTGATTTGACATTTAACACTGTTGATTATCTTATTAATATTGTGCAGATACTATATGTGTTTGCTGGTTCATAGGCAACAGAACACAATGCACTGTGTATGTTAAACCTTTCTGTCTGAACCAGAATGAACTTCTGCAGCAGTTTGAGCTACAGTAACACCACTATGAGACAACCCTCACATCCACTGGTGAGCAAAGTATTGAAATAAATACAAAGATAAAGTGATCTGAGATTTCATTAGAAGAATCTCCATATTAACTTTATTAGGTTAATTTTTCATCCAACTCCACACTTCAATCAGTCGCCTTGTATTATTACAATATCATTACAATCAACATTTCAACAATCTGAAAAGCCAAAGCTGACACAGTCACTGTTACTATATTAATGCATCAGTTTAGTGTAAGACTAAAAAGACAGTTTCTTTATATAATCATTTTGTTTTCATACTATTGTAACTTTTGACCAGTTAGGCTATCGATAATGGTTAATAATGATCAGCGGTTGTTATTAATTATTTGATTAAATATGGAATTTGATCTGTGTTAAATATCTTGGGGGCTCCACCTATTAAATAGCAAATGATAGACAATTCAATTAATCAGTCTCATAAGATATACGAAACCATACATTTGAAATTTGAATTAATATTGATACATCAAACACCAAAGAACCTCTCTTATCACATCAGATCCCAGAAACCCTGGCAAGTGTAACGTCTGACCTTGTCGCATGAAAGGGAAAAGAATCTGTGATCATTGCCAACGCAGTCTCACTTCAAACAGTGTAAAGTCTACATTCGTCCACAGCTATGAAATGTAGTAATTTCACAAAATTACACAAAAAATAAAGAAATTTAATAAAATAAATCCCAAAAGGTAATGCTGACTAATTTTCCTCTAGTCGACTTATCGGGTAATTAATTTTAAAATTAAGTAATCATTTTCTTTTAAAACAACTTGTAAGAGTTCAGTTTGTGTATATTTATGGTTTCCATGTTTGTTTTACAGAGACAAGGTAATGTATATATTGCCACAAACATTGAAATATAGTTTACTGTGTTAATAACATATTATCTTATTGCATATGCAATTTTGCAATTTTGTTTGATAAATACAGTACATTTTCAAGCTTCACGACTTAGATTTCAACTTTGTTATTTACTATCAGTAAATACGACTAGTATACTACTAGTTGATGATTAATGGTACACAACTAGATTTACATTAGTCTTCCCATCCTCATTTTACAGTCATCAACTAACCTCAAAAACAGGTTTTTAGGCTGTGGGAAGAAATCGAACTAATTGAAAAGAACTGAGACTAATGTCACACAGAAAGACTTCCAAACAGATCTGAACCCCAACTGGAGCTATTCTGGATGTGAGGCGAGGGAACAACTATACCATAGATATTCTGTGTTGATTATATAAGGGATTATTCTTCCATAAATCTTCGAAAAATGAACAGATCCAACTAAGGCAGGATCACCACAGATAAGTGAGCAATCCATCACATTCATTATGCTTGTGTGACCCTCGACCCTAACCATGGCTTGAATATCTCCCCACAATCTGTCCCCTACTTTTCTCTCTTTCTGTCCCCTGACCCTAACTGGAACAGCAGAGAGCCTCCTCCTCCTCCTCTGGTTCTACAGAGAGTCTTTACTTCTGGGTTGGGTTTTGTAAAGACTCTGCATCATTGCCAAAGTGAATGATGGAATTGTTGCAGAAAAACCACGTAGTGGGAATGTAGTAGAGTTCGTTTCGACCCTCGTGACCTAAACAAGGCAATGAAAAGGCCACAGTATCCTGGATGGAGCACAATTCTTCAGTGTGACGGACGTACGTTATAGATACTGGAACATCAGGCTAACACGAGTCATCACTGCTCACCACATTTAACACTATATCTGACAAATATCACTTGCTTCGTTTGCCCTTTTTAATTATCTGCACAGGATGTTTTTCAAAGAAAGTTATCATGGAGGACATGTTGCAGTGCGGCAGGTACAAAGAGCAATACGACACCAACCTCCAAGCCATGCCTGAACATGCAAGGGAGATAGTAGTGCGTTTGAAACCAGAGAGAAGTGTCATATATGCAAAAGAATTGAGCTATTTAGGGCACAAACTGACACATGAGGGCATCAAGCCTGCTCCAATGAAAGTGCCCATAACAGAAATGCCACCCCTGAAAACAAAAAGGAACTCAAAACTGACCTTGGGATGGAAAACTACCTGTCCAGATTCATCCCAGTCTTGTTAGAAGTTGCTTTGGAGCTGAATTCATGCAGGTCTGCAGACTGATCACTTCTGCATCGAAGCCACTCACACCAACAGAGTAAGTTAGGCACAAGCTGAAAAAGAACTTTTTGTAGCGGTGTTTGACTGTAAGGGTTTCCACACCAATATCTGGCAGAAAAGTTGCTGTGGAGTCGATTCTAAAGATGCCCTTCTCATGTTCACCTGCTCATCTCCAACGCTCAATGTTAGTGCAGCTGCAAAGATACAACACTGAGATCTGGGTAAAGACATACTACCTGTTGCTGATACACCATGTCAGAAACTACTCAAAGGGTGTGATGGCAAGGACATGGACCAACATGTCATCTCTGAGATGGGATTCCTTACTATGCTGGCATGTTGTTTAAAAGTGACAAAATTTATAATGCCATCAGCCTGAAGATATAGCAAGCTGGTAAGATCCATACGGGATACATGAAGGTTGAGAGAATCGTACAGAGAACCAGTAACACCCTCTACTGGTGAGGTATGAGAAAACACCCTAACTGCCACAGTTGAGAAATGCCCCATATGCCAGTAAAGACGCCCATCAAACACTAAAGACCTTCTCTTATCATATCAGATCCTAGAAAGACCCTGGCAAGTGTAGTGTCTGACCTTTTCGCACGGAAGGGAAAAGAATAAGTAATTATTGTCAATCCAGTCTCACTTCAAATTGTGTAAATCCTATGTTTGTCCACGGCAAAGAAATGTAGTCATTTCACAAAATTGTTCAAAAAAATTAAAAAAATTCCCATAGACGTCGGTATACAGCTTTAAGAATATAAAATCCTTTACAGCTGCATGGGACATTGCCCATGTGACTGAGTAACGGGCTATAGAGGGAACAGGCAGGGCTACCAAATTCATACTGGCCAAAGCTCAGTCTCAGAAAACTGACCCATGCTTGTCCGTCTTGTCAGGGAAAAACAACCTAATTTAGATTTTTTACTCACAGTGACTCATATCAACCTGATATGTTTCCAATTCTGATGTTTTCCAGGCCTTGTTAAAATGTGGTACCAATTCTAATGTTTTTCTACATGGACTGCTTCATCGTTGACTTGTGACTGACGTCATGGATAAGCGCCGACAGATGTGACAAGTCATGATTCAGGTGGCAGCTCGCGAGGGAATAAGGCCTTCACATGGGAGTGATCAATTGGACATGCTTGAGACTACACACACACACACACACACACACACACACACACACACACACACACACACACACACACACACACACACACACACACACACACACACACACACACACTCTCTGAACAGA
>OMNM01065869.1:4584-29840 GCA_900302745.1 Parablennius parvicornis | reverse complement strand
CTTTATTTCTATAGCACTTTAAAACAGCTATGGCTGAAGCCAAAGTGCTTCACAAAAAAGATAAAACGACAACAAGAGTAAAAACAGTAAAATACAGTAAAACAGACAATGAAATTGACAACAATAAAACCACGCACAGAGTGTCAAATGCGGTTAAAAGCCAAGCAATAAAAATGGGTTTTAAGATTGGTTTTAAAAGTGGACAGTGAGGGGGATTGTCTGACCACTGACTACTGGTAGCTCATTCCACAACAGAGGGGCTGCAACAGAAAAGCCCCGCCCCCTCTGAGCTTCAGTTTGGACCTAGGTACGTCCAGAAGCAGATGATCAGCTGACCGGAGGCACCGAGCAGGGGTGTAGGAATGGAGCAGCTCAGAGCGGTGGGGCGGGGCGAGACCATACAGAGATATAAAAACAAATAAAAGAATCTTAAAATGGATCCTAAAATGTACTGGCAGCCAGCGGAGAGCAGCCACGATCGGCATTATGTGCTCCCTTTTAAGTGCTCCTGTTAGAAGGCGCGCTGCAGCGTTCTGGACTAACCGGAGACTGGCTGATATAAAGTGCATTGCAGTAAGCCAGTCGAGATGTGAAAAGCATGGATTAGCATTTCAAGGTGCTGGTGTGCCAGAATGGTCTTCACCTTTGCAACCCTTCAGAGGTGGAAGAAGCTGGACTTAACCACTGCCCTAATCTGAGAGTTAAAATCACTGTCCATGTTAAAACCCAGGTTTAAAACAACTGGCTTCACATGCGGAGCCAGGGGACCCAAGCCCAAATGGGGTTCACAAGAACCACTGGGCCCGAACACCATCACCTCAGTTTTGCCTTCATTAAAACTCAAAAAGTTTAAAGCCATCGGGGCTTTGATGATGTCAGGGCGGGATAGTAGAGGTGACAGTGAGGAGGCATCTTTCTTTTTAGCGGGACATAAATTTGGCTGTCATCATAGCAGTGGAAAGAAATGCCGTGCCTCTGGAGCACAGAACCCAGTGGCAAAAGGTACATGAAAAAAAAGCAGAGGCCATCTGAGCCCTGTGGAATCCCATTTGATAGAGGAGCAGAGAAGGATTCAGAGCTAACAAGGCTGACGTGCATGGTTCTGTCTGCCAGATAGGGCATTAACCAGTCCAGGGCAGTGCCGCGGATGCCAACCAGGTGCTGCATCCGGGACAACAGGATGTCATGGTCAACAGTGTCGAAGGCAGCAGTCAGGTCCAGCAGAACCAGAACCACATGGTCACCACGATCGTCAGGCGGATGTCATTAAAAACCCTGAGCAGTGCTGACTCTGTGCTATGCAGGGGTTTAAAACTGGACAGAAAGACCTCTAAACTGTTGTGCTCCTCTAAATAGGCCTTAAGCTGTGAGTGAACAGTTCTTTCTAAATGTTTTGTGATAAAAGGCAGCTTGGAGATAAGCCTGAAGTGAGTCAGGACAGCCTGATCAAGGCCTGGCTTCTTTAGAAGGGGCTGCACCACTGCATGTTTAAAATATGCTGGAACAACACCAGACTCTCGTTAATAATAGAGAGGATGGGTTGTTCTATGCAATGAAAGATTTCCTTAAAAGAATGAGGAGGGATAGCATCCCAGGGGGAACCTGAGTGTGAGCACAATATGTGTGACCACATCCTCTAAAGGTTTCAGTGTCACTGGCTCAAACTTATCAAATGTAACCAGACAAGGAGCAGAGACAGAGGAATCAGAGACCGAAGCTGGAATCAGGGCCCTGGTGTCAAGAACCTTGTCAATAAAGAAATGCAGGAATTTTTCACTGGTTTCAGGGATGATTCCGGGAAAGCAGGCTGTGGGTCATTTAAAACAGAATCAATAGTTCTGAAAAGCAGAGTCATGGCGGTTTTCCAAAACTATGTTTGACAAGTGTTCCTATTCAGCATCTTTTACAGTGTTTAGATATTTAAGCCAGCTCTCCTTCAAGATTAACAAAGAAACATGCAGCTTGTCTTTCTTCCATCCGCACTCAGCTCTGCGACATTCCTGTCTGATAGCCCAGGTTTTTTCATTGAACCAGGGCTCAGGTTTGGCTTTAGGCCGCCGAGTTTTTAATGGAGCCAAAGAGTCCAGAATGGTTATGCAGGAGGAGTGGAATCAAGAACTGAGCTCCTCTGGACCAGTCAATTCAGGGGGGACACGGAGCTGGTTGAAGGCAGCAGAGACAAGATCAGTAGTGGAAGAGTTAAAAGTACAACAAAGCCGAGCAAGAGCTCGGTTTATAACAGCAGCAAGTCAATATTAAATACCGCAGGCAGATGATCAGCAAGCACATTTTCACATATCTCCACATTACTCACAAACAGACCATGACACAGTACCAGGTCTAATCTATGCCCTCGTTCATGTGAGGGGCCAGACACACACTGAACAAGGTTAAAAGAGTCAATAAGATTTAAAAAGTCCTTCATAAGTGATTTATCAAGCCAGCAATCATGTATGTTAAAATCTCCAGCGATAAGGACACGATCTTATCTAGGCATAAACCCAGCCAGAAAGTCAGAGAAGTCGCAGTGTCTCAGAAAAGTTGCGTGTGGCAGAGAGGTGATTAAGCCCTGATTGGAGTCAGGTGTGCGGCATCACCTCTCTGCCAATAAAAGAGACGCTGGACACGGGTGTGACAGGCGGGAGACAGAGGACTGAAAAGTCCCTCTGTATGTTTTCATAGTTTTGAGTTTATTAAATAAAAGAATGCTTTATGGACTGGAGACTGTGGGTTACCCCGGGGGTGGCACGCACTATTGCCACATTGCCTTTTCCCCTGTTTATGTCGCATAAACTCTGTTTGCGTTTTGAAAAATTGCACCTAGGGAGCTGTTTCAAAGGGCTCCAAGCACTGTTGTCGTGCAAACTGACACCCAAAAGAGAAGTTTTACGTTTTCACTTGAAAACGTTGTCGTTGAAATGTGGCCAACACCCTATACAATGGATCAGCAGTTGTCAGTCATGCCTTACAACAATGGTTCCCAAAGTGGTGGGGCTTCATCCCTGGGAGGGTTCAGAGTCATTGCAGGAGGAGGTGCATCTCAGTGATGTGATGAATTACATTACAGTAATCCCTGGAAATATTGGTATTTCTGAAAGTGTTGCCCTGCAGAAAAGGTTTGCGAACAACTGCCTTAACCCATGGTTCCACCACACAGTACGTTGCAGAGCAGGGCAGAAAGTCACGCTACAGCAAAGTGCATCCAGGCCCAACTCTGTTGCGTGGTCCCACCACAGAAAGTTTGGTGAAGATGTAGGCGGGGTTGTGAACGACGCGGGGACATGTCGGACGAGGAACGCGCTAGCGGCCAGCGCTGGCCAGCGCAAGCCAGCTAAACTTGGCCTCAGCTTCGTGGCCGTTCGAGTAAAACAGTGAGCTTCGTTCTCTTTGACACAACTTAAAACTTTCTCATTGTTAACAGCAACGTCTATCTCTCGCTGGATCTCCTCTCCCATTACTGAGAGGAGAGTCTGCATCTCGTCGGAAGACCGCGGTGCTGTGTCGCACGTCGACGTTTCAGTAAACCACTTAACAAATCAACCCGTGAGAGTAAAGCGGCGGATGTAAACAACAGCAGAGGGTTTACTGC
Organism: Parablennius parvicornis; assembly: GCA_900302745.1. NCBI lineage: Eukaryota > Metazoa > Chordata > Actinopteri > Blenniiformes > Blenniidae > Parablennius > Parablennius parvicornis. The sequence continues at coordinate 26,251 of OMNM01065869.1, read as the reverse complement.
CAATTAAATATTTTAAATATAGCGGGCAAGTCGAGAGTGACGATCGTCACTGCCAATCAGCAGACGGCTACGTTGTCGCTCCTCAACGGAGCATATTAAACATTTTCAACAGTTATAATATTGTAAAACAGGTCACTTATATAATCAAAGAAAAGGCAGCAGCATGCTGAATGCCAAACAATGCGCATCTTTTCAAATATGCTGTCAACACATTTATAAGCAGTGCAATAGTGCAACCATCTAAACACACATTCACCATCATATGGTCACATCCAGTTGTTGCATAGTTTCAGTCACTGCATAGATTCAACCAGAGCTGGAAGCAGGAGTGGATCTGCTGAGGTTGACTCAGATGCAGATCTGTCAGTCTGCTTCTGAACTTTGATATTATTACCTTCATGTCTGAAAAAGCTGATTCACACAAATATGTCCCCAAGCTTTGGCACTGCAGTGTGCTGCACATGCACATTCCAGCTTGCTAATGACTGTATCAGCCATATTTTAATCATGTTTAGCATGTAATGTCACTACTGTATGAGCCCCGCAGCACATTAACAGGTCGGGCTTGTTGGGAAGTCGGGCTTCCGACATGATAACGAGCACATGAGTGCAGCATTCAAAGCTTTCATCTATGAAACAGCGTTTTAACTTTACGGCTTATTTGTTTTCAGAAATACATTTCTGAAAACCTATCTATGAGGGCTGAAGCAGCTGTGGCATCCGTAAAGCTGCCTCTGCAAACCGGTAAACGATGCCATGGCAGTCCAGTAAAACACAGTAACGTTTTGCGCTTGATCTTTCTCGAGGTAACAGCGAGCGTGCAAAGAAAGTGGTCTATCTGTGCGCAATTCCAGTTTTTATGCACGTGGGTTTATGACCCCGTGAGCTACTGGTGAAGGCACCGCGGGCTACCGGTAGCTTGCGAATGATGTGTTGGAGATGTCTGACATAGCCACTGCAAACAGGAATTGTGTGATCGGGTATGGACTAGTCACCCTGGACAGAAAGACCCACAGCCCTTGCTGTGGGTGGGTCAGTGATTTGACATTGCCTACAGATTGAGTCAAACACAAAATGAAAAAGCAATGACAATAGAGAAAAAGCAATAGCAAAATGGATAAAGCAAAATGGAAAAAGCAAAGACAACATGGAAAAAGAATATGACTACGTTTGTTTAATTTTTTTTATTATTGATTCTCTTTATATTCCCACATGCTTTTCCGCTTAATTTTGGCACTCCTGTGATTCCATAGTTAATTAAGTCCTGCATCAGAAAACCAGGCCCACATTTTTGAAGATGTTTATTAGGGATGAGCGAGTAGACCACTATCTGTATCTGTATCTGTAAATGAGGAATCTTTACCAAAGTTAAATTTTTCCCCACCTAAACTGACTTGACTAGCACTCTGATCGCTTCCTCTGTGATATTTTTTTAACACCTCCGGCAAGAGTCAATTAGAAAAATGAGAGTAAACATCACTGGTAAAGAAGTATCCCACTAATGCAATCAGACACACTGATACTGACTCTCCAGCCTTCTCTAAGTCCCTCTACTCATACAGAGACTCACAAACACACACCTGAACACAAATGGCATCAGCTGCAGGATATGTTAATATTTTGCAAACAAAGTCATCAAAATATAGTTGAATCACTGTGCTATTTGTGTAAATTTATGTCTACTCATCCACGTATAGCAACAAAATGTGTGTGTTTTCTCATCCTGCAAGTACTTTATGAAATATCACGGATGTAAGAAATCAAAGTTACACTCACATCACAAACACACGCCGTCTGAGTGCACCTTCTAAACACATTTGAAGAGCTGCTTCAAATGGGATGACACACTGTTTAAAATGATTATAGTGGATTATCTGTCGAGGCTGAAGGTGATGATAACGTGACAACAGAGCCTTGATCTCTGCGAGATGAAAGCTAACATCCAGAGAGAGGATTTGAAAGACAATGGAGAGGATATCATAATGATGCCTTTAAGAAGTATTTCTCACAGTATTGAGAAATAATGCTGTTGTGACAGCTGTAATCCCGCGTGAATGGTTGGACTGCGTCACTTCCTTGATTTATATGTAATCTACTTTCATATATGTCAAACTAACCTGTGAAAATGTGCAAAAGCAGCTGACATTTTGCAACATGTGATATGTGCTTTACTGTTAAATGTATACACATCCACTGTGTCAAAGATATAAAATATCAACTTCTGTCATAGGAGGATCATAAAGGAGGTTAGAAGAAAAAAAGAAAAAAAGGTTTTTGTTATGACACATTTCAAGTTTCCAATGTAATCAATGAATGTTTATAAATTGATAATATATATATATTAATTTGATATAGAGGGCAATTCTAACATTGGAGATATATTTTTTAGGTTACTTTTGGAAGGGCTGTGTTATATTATCATATGTTTTCAACATCCAGAGTGCAAATTTTATGATAGGAAGAGATGTTGGTAATGGTGAGAGTCATGCTGAAATAACATAAATCAAGCAAATCAAGCCACAGCTGAGCCGCATCAAACTGAACTAATACAGAGCTTTGTGTGATTGCAGGGACAAGGTGCTGCCCTGATAAAATGATGCAAGGATAACCAGTTTGGCCAGATTCTTTTTCTTTAAATTTCAAGCTAAAAAAAAATATTGATATTCCCTATAGATTATCATATTATTCAAAAGAAACTACATGAAGAATTAGTTTTAAAGTGAATCCCTTCATAGATATTAATTTTTAAAGAGATAAGAAGATTTAATGTAGATTTTTAGGGTAGTGGTGGAAAGCCCCACAGCAATAAAATCCAGATTGATTCCAAGCAAGGGTCATTTTGTAAGTACTTTAAATGTTTGTATCTGCAAGCATGTAACATACATTCAAATACACAAACATACAAACGTAGATGGAGGAATAAGGCTTTTCTGACTTTGGTGTAGTTTTAATTGTGGAGTAAAACTTTTAATTCACAAGAATAAATATATGTATTATAACATGCCTGGCCTATTTGTAATTTAGCCTTTTACTACAACGTAGGTGCTTAAAAATCCTCATTTATGCCGATAAAAACAGCTAAAGGGAATGTCTTTCTATTATAGACACATCGTACCTGAGGTTAGAGACTCCTGATCACAGGAAAACAGGCCAAAAGGAGACACATTTATGACCTTTCAATGTCATCATCCATGTTGGTTCAGCTGTAACATTTCCAAAGGCTGAGACAGATCAGGGGGATGAAAGCGTTTTAACCTTTTCAGTGGCAGTGGCAGGGGCAGATTGAAGGGGGCGGCAGAGGAAAGTGATGGATTGTTTGCTGGGGCTGTGCTGTGTGGAGAAGCTGATCAGGCTATAGTAGTTGTGGTGAAGGCTGAGGTGGTGAAGCAGTGTTTGCGCTATACATGAAAAGAAGGTAAGGACAGTATCTTCAGAGCACAAAAATATAACATGGAGTTGGGAGTGAAATTGCAAAAGCCCCTATCAAAGTCACATCTTATAGCTGCAGGTTTGTCTCTTGAGAAGATCCAGGAATCGTCAGGTGCAAGGCCTAGGGACAGTATCTATTAAGAGGACCAGAAGATGTATGTGTGCTCCACAGATGTGCTTATACAAAGAAACTACCTCTCACGAGAGCCAGAGAGAGATTGATATGAAAGAAGTAAAGGGAAATCTTATCCAAATGAAACATGGTGCAACATGTAGAAACACAACCCAAAATCTCTTGTTTCTCCAGAAAGTCACGGTTACAAAGAGACAAGCATTGCTCATGTACAACTGCAGGCATTGATCCACGGGCATCACTTCAGTCAAAATCTGACAAGAAAAACCTAAAAATAAAAATATCTGTTAACATGAACACAAAAAAACCAATGTGTAATCCAGGACTGCATATTGAAAATTTTGTCAGTTGATTTTTTTTAAATACAACTATCTGGACTCCAATCTGCAATTTTCACTAACCATCTTTAGATACAGTAAGAGTTACATTTTATCATGTGCTGTGACCATCTTGGTTTGAGTGACACTTGAAACAAAAGGGTTTTGATATGTTAATAAGGAAGTGGCTGCAGCCAGGCAGAAACTTTAGTGTTAGCAGGATGGTCAGAGGACAGGGGAAGTTGAGCGGACAGTGTGATTGCTCAGAGTGATCAGGGGTCATGGCAGGCTGGTCATAGGGAGGTCCCGGATGAATCTGCTGTGTGGTAAGAATGCTTTGTTGAAAAAATAATTGTTAAACTCTTAACTATCTCTGTTGTTCTTAGTCAGCAAGAGTTTGGAACATGCCGACCGGCTCTCACGGACATCTCCTTCTTCCAGTCACTGCAGCTTCACCATTCCAACAGGTATGTAATTTTTTTTCAGTAATAACAAATCAATAAAGATGTTCATTCCCACACTGCTAAAAACACTTCCTTGGGAGATATATTGCCTTTTATTTCTTTGATTTTCTGTACTATTTAGCCTGTTGAGATGTGATAAATGTTTACAATCTGTTAAAGATTGTGTTACTGATAGCAGATAGCAAGTGTTTTTCAGTTGTCCTTTGACTGAATAGTTGCTGCATTGTGCCTGCAATTTGTATTTTTTCTCTTGAAAAAGTAAAAACATGTTTTTGTCTAAATCAAGGTGATTTTATTGTTTCTTTTATCTAAATCATCTGGCCAGTAGCATTCATCATAACTACATTGAAAATTGTACAGGCAATCTATTTGATCGGTATTGGTGATCAGCAGCGATCGGCATTTTGGCTGATAGGTATCGATGATCAGCAGCATAAAACCTGATCTGAGCATCTCTAGTTGAAATGCATTTCACATTCTGTTCTGTGATGAATTCACTTTTCATGGTAACACATTATGTTGTCAGGAGCTCAAGAAAGACATATGTATATGAGAAGTGCTAATGTCAGTGAAAAACCATTTCATGCTGAGAATTAGTCAAATATACAGTTTCTAATAACATGCAGGATAACTGGCTTTTCCTCTTGTTTGATACAGATTAGGGGTGGGACTTGATTAAAAAAATGTATCAAATTAATTTGGGGCTTTGTAATTAATTAATCTGAATTAATCACATTTTAAGTGCATAACAATATTTGCCCTAAAAAGCAACACTTCTCATATCTAAATGGATTTTACTGGATTAATGAATAAACACAGACAAAAATACAGTAAACTCAAACAATTTTAATGTCACAACTGTGGAAAAAGAAATGAGAAAATATCCTTGTCCAAAATTAAACAAATCTAAGTAAAAGTGCCTTTTCAATTACATTATGTACTTTTCATAACAGTGTTGGCTTTAGGCCGATTCATACTCCATAAAGACAAGAAGAAAATTCAGCACTGTGAGGTCCTGCTGAACAAAATTACATAATTTCCTTCGTCCAGTTTCTTCTGGCCAAAGAAACTTGGATCGGCTGTGCCGACCATCCTGGTGAACTGTGTGGAGCAGCACTGCCGAAACTTCAGGGCTGACGTGTGCTGCTCATGTGTGTTCCAGTTCGCTAATGACTTATTGGTCTTATTATAATCATGTTTAGCATGTAATGTCGCTACTGTATGAGACAAGCAGCTCGGAAGGCGGAAGAGCCACCGGAAGAGCTGGAGGAAGTGTCTGGGGCGAGGGAAGTCTAAGCATCTCTGCTGAAACTGCTGCCTCCGCGACCCGGCCCCGGATAAGCAGTAGAGAATGGATGGATGGATGGATGGATAGCTGAGCTCTGACGTCACGTGTGCATCAGTGCAATCGGTGTACTAGAAAAAACGTGCATGACAAACAGTTCTGCACTGTTTATGAAGTAAACTGTACTTAATTAAGTTAAAAAAAGTAATAAGTTAATTTCTTGTAAGTAATTAATCGTAATTAACGCGTTAAAGTCCCACCTCTAATACACATTTGTTTTCTGACAAATAATGCTGTTTGTTACAGCTCTGGTGGTTACACAGCTATATACCTGAGTTTCCTGATTAAGCCAACTTATTAAATGTCTTCAGCTGAGCAAATCCACAGTTGCTGTCAGAGCTTTGCAGGTTTATTCCGGCAGAGTATTTTGTACTCATGCAGGACCTTCCACTTTGGTCAGTATGTTGTTTGTTTCCCCTTTTTGAGCCCAAGCTGCTCACTCTGAGGGGTATTGCACAAAAGTAGGATCAAGACATCTAGGATAAATGAGCAGACGCGGCTTGACTAAGCCTGGTTGGCACTTTCTTGGATTAATTGCTTCCACGTTTGCCAATCCAGGATGAAGAGACGCGGCTTAGTCAAGCCAGATGTGGATGTTTGGGATAAGTGCGTGTTCACGGCGGTCTTAAGAAGACCACGAAATCGATCACAGAATCACAGCTGGAAGAATGGATATCGGACCCGCGTCTTCATTTAATCCTGCTGAGCAAGAGCTGCTTCTTTAACAATATGAAGAACTAAAAGCGAGTATACGCCAAAAGGAAACTCAAGTGCCGCTAAAAAGGAGAGGGGAAAAACCTGGAGACAGTAGCAGACCGCTTAATAAGTAAGTAGCCCAAATATGTAGACTTAATCAAGTGTACTGCCCAGGAACTGTCACGATTACAGTTAAAGGATGAGGGGCTGATGACTTTTCAAGTCCACTAATCAATAGGTGTTTTTGCTTTAATGGGGTCTATAGTAGTGCATGTTACTCAGGTTTTGTAATGTATAAATAGCATAATAAGATAATAAATGATCTACAGTGGTCCCTGGTTTATCGCGGGGGTTACGTTCTAAAAATAACCCGCAATAAGCAAAATCCGCTAAGTACTTAATTAAATTTTTTACAATCATTATATATGATGATCCCCCTGGTTCTTTCACACTTGCTGCCTTTTCTTTTCCTCACTTCACACATCCAGACCTCCGTGTTTTTAACCTCCATTCGCGCTGCCCTCAGCATCTCGGACACAGAGCTGCGTGGATCCCGCCTCCGGAACTATTAAGCTCCAGAGTTTCACCCCTCAAAAAAAAAAGCATGCAAAGTAGCACTGAAAAAATCTGTGAAACAGCGAGGCCGCGAAAGGTGAACCGCAATATAGTGAGGGACTACTGTAATCTGTGTCATGTACTGAATCTATTTATCCTGTGTTGTGTTCTGTTTCATCGATCATCCTTCATAAAGAACCAACTTGTCTGGCCAGAAAGGACCAAATATAAAAATATTCTGCTATCTGGAAAGTTACTTTCTTGTAGCCTAAATAGCAATTATCAGATGAAGTGATAGATTTGCTGTCTGCCGACAATGAATTTCTTTACGATTTTAGCACATTACAGTGGCACGGGGGGGCACCCCACCCACCCAAGACCTGACCCCAGCAGAGGAGATGGTCATCGACTTCAATAAATGGAGGCCAATGATGGAGGGGATCCAGGGAGGCACAGTGACGGACTTGGTCCTTGCTGACAGCTGTAGCTTCTTACAAGGTACATGCCTACTTTGCACCTCTACTACAGATTAAACACATTTCACAATATTCTACTGTCTGACTTTGAATCTGCTTGTCTGGGGACAGAGTTGTGCTTTTGGAGCCACCAGAAGACGGTCCAGTTAGTATTGTACATTTTATTGCAAGTACAGGCTTGGTCAATATGAGTTCTCTTGATTCATGTATGAATGTACAGTATATGCAGGGGGAAGGCACATCTGCAGCTGCAGAGTGGACCTCTGCAGATGAGTAGACACTGTCTGTGGACTCCCGAAGGCTTGAGGTATCATATCTAATCTGGAGATATAGTGCTTATTTAGTCCAAAAAATATTGCGGTCAATCCCTTGACCCCGATGTGGTGAAGATGAAAAAGGACTTCAAGGATGCTTCTTTCTTGTACAAAAAGATTTATTATCAAGTCAATAGCATTGAGGATTTGCAGACGGTGTTCGGTCTGGTGAGGAGCATCCGGGCCAATCTGGACGATGATCGTGTAACCCAACTTATGCCTTATAGACATTGCAGGTGGGACGTACATATGTTACCATATTAGGGATAAACTTTCGGGTTCAGAAAATAGTCACATACTAAGAGTAAAAATGTTCTATCTATGTAAGCCGACATAAACAGGCCTCTCGACCATCGTTGTTAATCAACCTAACTGTCATAACATAAAGGTGTTAAGTACTCCTAACGTTAACATGGTTAGACATAGGAAAGACATTCCTATCTATGCATCTAATGTACATCCTCCTGTTGGAGATGAACCCTGAGTTAAACCAGATTATGTAGGCCTAAAGTTCACTTCAATATCTAAATTAAAAGTAAAAAATTTGTTACAGGAACTAGAGACTGCACAGCCTCAAAGGGAAGCTGGTAACATTGTGACTATTGCAACATAACACTAGGCCTGACAGTAATGAGACCAAGTGAATGAATAGAAATATTGAATTTGTAAAGTAAAGTTAGAATAATGTGGAACCCTTCAGATCTTACAGTAAAGTCTTGATTTTCTTTGCGTATTTTTAGGAGACAGTTAAAACAAAATTATCTTCTCTGAGTTCCATTGTTGTTCAAATATTTAAGTGGTGATATATCATTATTTTCCCTTTTTTGTCCTCTTTCATCATCATATAGAATTTCTTTTGTATACCTGTATTGTATCATACCTATTTAAGTAAGGTCAGATTTGTGTGTATCTTTTCAAACCTTTCAGTGTTGGTGTTGTATTAATTAAGAAAGCATTCTAAATAAACCATCGGGCTTCTTACTTTCATTGCTCAAGTATTGTCTTTTTATATGTGCTTTTGGTCTTCATATACAAACTGGGTTACTTGTCCACGATAAACTTGGCCTGCTTTCATGCAACCGACTTGAGGCTTAGTTTATCCAGGAAAACCAATATTTCCAGGCTTAATCCCTTATCCTGGTTATGTGCAATACCCCAGAGAACGTTGCTCTGTTGATTTATCCTATCCTCTGTCTTCACCCTTTCATTTTATCACACACACCCATTGCACTACTGATAAATAAATATATTTATGCTCAGTGTGAGCCCTTTACTGCCTGTTCAGGCTGCTAGTCAGCATGATTTATTAGAACAAGGAAACACATTCAAGCTAATTCCTGTTTTATAACTGAACTGAGCTTTGTGTTTACTGTCCCTCAGAGACTGATTTTCTAAATGTGCTGTAAGCCTTTCTCTTGACTCAAGCATCATATTTACAGCATGTACATCAAATCCATTTCAATTTTATTGTGACACAAAATGAGAATCTATTGCTTTAAACTGACGTGTTACTGTCAAAGGTACATCAATATAACCTTGAAGAATCTGCACAATTATATTAAACAGCAGTTCAAATGACTTCTGAAAAGCAATTGAGTTACATGCTGCTGGTGTACCCAACATAGTAAGAAAGTAATTAATCTTGCCCTGGCCCATTGTGGCTTGCAATACAATTTGCTCCACACGATTTATTACTGTAAGTCAGTCAACATTTACTTCATGATCATCTGGATCACATGTGGCTACACATGCTATTTCTTACACACAGATACTAAGCGGATCAAAACCTCAAAGAATGACAGTTTAGAGCAATGAGTATCACTGATTTTTTCACAACAGCTGCATTGGCAGAGCAAAATCAAGGGGAGAGCCACTTTTACAACAAAATACCAAGTAATTTTTGCAAATGTTCTACATATAAATTGTAAGTCCCACATAAAAAGAAACAACACAGCCAATACACTTTCAATTAAGACCATATTTACCCTAATACTGGGATGAGTGGAAGCTGGCATGCAACTCTGTATTCATACCATATGCTAACAATATAAGGCCAAACACATCATAGACATTAACACATGTTAAATCCCAGGGAGAACAAACTATAGAAGTAGAACAACAATGGAAAGAAACAATGACACCACTGCTTAAATTATTGAAAATTATGCCAAAAGCATAACAGTAAGACAGCAGTTTTCTTGCTGAGCCATTTCTGTTCTTCCATTTAAAGGACCCTCTGCTCTCTTCTCACCATTCTCTCCTTCACTACTCCCCTCTGGCACCTTTCCTCCTGCAACCCTTAACATAAATGACCACTGTTTTAAATTAACTTAAATTACTACTTACCTTTCAACCAATATTAATGAACTGCATTTAGGCTCCTACAAACCCATTCTGCACCTCCTCCTGCCCCACTGGCCCCCTCCTCAGGACAGGACTTCCTCTGATCCCCCTCTTGTCCGCATCTGAAGCACTTTGTGTTCCTCCGTGGTGGCAAACAGAACATACTCAAATCCTTCCACATTAACTTTGAAGCTCAGATTTGGCTCTTATTGTTGTACTTCATTAACATCAATAGTTGTCTTGTGTGATAGATAGTGTGTCTAAGCTCCGGCTCCTGACAACCTGTAGACAGTCTCCTCTATCACAATAAAAGCATGGACACAAAAGCCAGAAACAGCCGGTAGCGAGACAGTGTCCCTTTATGAGTCTTTATGGGGAAAGGGGAGGTGGAAAGCGCTGAAGCTGAGCCGAAGTCGTGCACGTGAGGGTCACAGATCTTAAAGTCAGAGGAATGCTGGGCTGAAATCTTGGTCAGACAGAAAAAGGATCAAAAAAGACAATGAAAGGTGAGAAAGGGCTGGAGCGACTGGAGAAACAAAACAGATGAACTGGCAAAAAGACACAGAACAGCCCCTCAACTTAAGGCGAATTCATACTCCCATTTAGAAACCAAAAGAACAAGAAAAATATTCGGCAGTGACGTCAGCCAGCTGTCCCCCCCAATTTTTTTTTAGTTGGACTGTTCATACTCCGATAAAAAGCTGCCCAACTTGCAGGCCACGCCCCCTCAAAGCAGCCACACGTATGTGAAGCAGCATTTTAACTTTCCAACTGCACAGCTCGGTAGCCCGACTTCCGACATGTAAACAAGCTCATACAGTAGCAACGTTACATGATAAATATGATTAAAATATGACTGATAGTCATTAGTGAGCTGGAACACAGGCGCAGCACACGTTAGTGCAGTCACCAGGTGAAGACAGTTAGACGCTCAGGCACAGGTGAAAGACATCAGGGCGGGGAGCAGCAATCACACATGAAGAGGGGAAGTCAAGGACCCTGAAATGAAAGACATCATGAACTTCAAAATATAACAGGAATCAGACAAGACAGAAATGTGCAGTTATATTTCCCATATCTAGATAGCAGGTCTATCAAGGTGACATCATCAACCAACAGTGGAACATTACTTTTTTTGCGGGTGTACTCAGCAGTGAGGTGCCGTGAGCACTCAGGTTGGGTAGGCAGGACATTGCAAATAGAGACCACCTGCACCCCCAATTCACATGAAAGTGACAGCCAAAACCTTTAAAATAGGCTTATTTCATACCTCCTTATTTGACCACGTGAGTTTTATGTATCCTTAGCACTGTGAAGCATTTTAAACCAACTGATGTTGTGTTGAGTTACATTTTATGCATTTTAAGCTTTTTAAACTTTGTACTTGATCACATGATCTTTTAGATATGATACTTTTGTGAAGCACTTTGGGACAGTTGTTTCTAAATAAGTTTACTTACTTATTTACTATACACATATTCAAATTGTGCAGCACTTCTTCCTCTTAATTCATCCAATCCTTCCTTTTGTACCGATCACTGTGGAAAAGTACGAACAATTTTCTGACCTTTCCTTTGCTGAAGGTCTGGTAGCTCAGGTATCAGGTGGTCTCCATCTTTTAAAAGTTGACGTTTTTCCTCAGAACAAAGTTGTGAAGATCTCTTTATTTTGTGTAGCGCCGTCATCCTGCCTGTTATCCCGACGCCAACTAGCTAGGGAGTGTAGCAGCGCTGTATCAATTCACTAATGCAGGGACAAGTGTACTGTATATTATTTAGTATATCACGGTTACATCCAAAGGCCCCATAGCGATCTGTCTTTTTACGTAAATGAGTTTCATATTGGGGAGCTGACTGCACATGTGCAAACACATCCACACGCTGGATATGACTCAGAAAGGCACACTACTGGTCTGCCTACGGCAGACTTCGGGAGAAGCCGAAGTTTCCCAAAGCACGCTACTGTTCTGCCTCCGGGAGTGGGTGTGGCCTTCACAGTAAGACAGTACAAGAGGGAGCAACTGGAGAAATCGGTGTTGTCATTTAGGATATAAAAAGCACAAAATGCTGACACTTTCAAACCTATAGGTACTGTATGGTAGCGGAAATAAAAAAATAAATTATAATTATAATATAATCAAAACAAATACTCAAAATGAATATTTCATTCATTTTAATTCACCCTTGAGTAGGCTCTGCCTACTCTGACTGCACGTCACTGGTCCTCAGTGACATCACTGGCACCAGTGTGTCTCTCATTACTACACCAGCTGAAACCACAGCGTCAGCTTTCTCCACCTCGTTGACGACCATCACCCTGTCCCCCTGCCGGCTCCACTGCAGAACCCCGAAGACCACCAATGTTTTTCACTTCATCCAGACAGAAAATGCCTGAATATTGTTTTGCCTTGTGTATTTGAAGGGATATGGAGTTTCTGTGCAGCTAAGCACATGGGACCTGCTAAGAGCATGTGTTCACAAAATATTAATGCTCGTCAGTGTGGATGCTCACATATTTATTGGGAACATTATAGTCATTAGTGTGGACTGGCCATACAGTGAAATTAGTTAATGCCTGATTGTTGGAAGAAAAGCAAGACAAAAACATCACAGCATATGTGTCTAAGAAAAAAAAGTGTGACCCAGACTTGAAAGATAAATCCAATTGAAATGCAGTACTGTAATTTCCAGACTATAAGCCACGACTTTTTTCAAACTCTTTGAATAGCTTTATACAGTTTTGCAGCTAATTTATGGATTTTTATGGGTTAACGGGCTTCATGCTGCCAGATTCTACTTCTGCATGTAGTTACATGCTGTTTTTAGAGCCTCTGCTTCTCGAAAGATTTTAAGCTCGTCTTGTGCTGCTTTCCGTTGTTCGGGACTCCAGCAGCTGATGGCCGTGAGTGATGCGTTCAGGTGCATAACATGAATCCACTCTGTTGCACTCTGTGGCTGAGAAATCGTCCTCCTCAGAATCACTATCAGAAAAAAACAACTTTATCGACAGAGATAAAACCCTCGGTGATTGTGTATCTGTCTCTTTCTCTGTCTTTCTGTGGGCTTCTCCGCAGCAGGTTACGATGCAAACACACACACAAACGACGCAGTGTGCAGGAATTTCCAGCACTATGAAAGACAGATTTGTGGGAATTGATGAAAATATGAGGAATCCCCTTGTTCCCACAGTGAAATTCCTGTCCTCTTACAATGTGGACACCTGCGGCTTATAGTCAGGTGCGGCCTATATATGTACTTTTTTTTTTTTTCTTTTAAAATTTTGTCAATGCGGCTTATATTCAGGTGCGCTCACTCGTGGGGAAATTACGGTAGTTTGAAATTTGAAATTTGAAAAAAAAAGGGCAAAATGTGTCACAGAACACAAAAATTTATTACATCGCGTTTGACAAATTGCTGTGAAACTGGGCTTCTAGAGCTGTTGGATTTTACCAACTTTTTTGCAAAGTTGGAAAATAGTTACCATATTGTTTTCATTTATCATGAGAGCCACCAATTAAAGCTTGATAAAACGCAGGTGGCTCGCCGGCCACAATGAGTATCTCGGGTTTGAGTGTACTGTGCTTATGCACCTATGTGCATACAAGGGTGGTTTTATTACATAAAAACAACACCACTAGTGGCCGTACATGCAAACTACATAGTTGTCAGCGTTTTTGCAATTTTTGAGTAAACTGACATTGTTTTCAATATTGCAGTCAAAACGCAATAGTGGCAACGCGAAAACGATGCATTTTCTTTTGAAAGGTTTGACGTAAACATGGTATGGAACACATCATTTGGAACTTTCAACAGCCATAATTCCATAACGTTGGGACGGGTTGTTAAAATGTCAATGAAATCTTTCCAAAAAGTAAAAACATTTTCATTAAAAAAAATAATAATACCTGACATATTGTTTATTAGCTTATATGGTGATTTAGTGGTTAACACTCGCATAAGACCATCGTTTTGATTATAAGCGTTCCTCCTGTGCGTTCATGTGTCTCTCTCAATCTGGAAACATCAAGTGACTAAAACTGCCTGTAGATGTGAATGCGTGTGTTAATGTTAGTTCTATTTGAGTCATTCTTGCGATGGACTGGCAACCTCACAGTATTTTTACCTTTTCCTCAATAAAGCAGGTATAATTAATTGTTATAGAAATCTTGTTTTGTCTCATAAAGAATGATGTTTAATTTGCAGTCTGTGTTCCAGGATGACCTGTTGGGACCTCTGTGCTACTTTTGGTGGCCTTCAATGCAGACTCAAAACAATCTAGCCAAAGTCAGACAAACTACATTGTGCAAAGTTTGAACTGTGACTTTGTCTCTTCTTGTAAGAATAATGTAATAATATTGTCTTAAACTTTTACAAATCACCCTCAGTCTAATTTCTGTGTATTCAGTCTCCCTGAGTTTCTTCACTAGGTTTCTCCTGAGTTTCTCCTGACATTAATGGTTGCAAATTGCTGCATCTATTTTTTTGTTTTTATTCCTAATGCAGCAAAAAACTTTGGGACTTTTTGTCGGCAAATAGGGTTGTATCTAGTGATGCTTCGATAGATCAGTCGCCGATAATTATCAGCCGATCTCCGTGGAAAAGTATGTGATCGCCGATCGCGCCTTTCATTGCCGATCACAAGAACCGATCGCCTGTAGCTCACACTGTGACAGTCAGCCCGTCCACGCCCCCCTACTCATGACTGGTGCGCTGAGCAAACCGAGTTGAGAGGCGCTGCTTTTTAAAACTCCGCCTCACCTGGCAGTGTTGAGGAACTGCAGGGATAAGCAGACGCATAGAAGCTCTGCTCGTTAAGTCATGTAAATCCTTATACGAAGTATTCGTGTCCAACTGTAAGTTCCTCTGTGCCGACCCGGCTCTCACGGACATCTCCTTCATCCAGCCACTGCAGCTCCACCATTCCGGTCAGGTATGACATCATTTTCTTTCAGTAACAAGTCAATGAGGACGTTCATTCCCACACTGCTAAAGACACTTCGACACTCTCTGTCGTGGGAAACACGACAGGAGACTGTGTGACAATGAATCCCTGCTGCTCCAGCGTTCCTGTTCTGGTAGAAGTTTTATTTTTGCTCCTGAAGTTTTTCCCTTCTCCCGTTGGGAGTAATTTTTCTTTCAACAAAACTGAACTGCATCTTTTTCTACATTTTAATTTTTGTTTATTGGGATTATATAAGTTTTGAATGAAAAAAAATACAATTATTTTTTTGAAATTGGCATTCTGTGTTTACTTTGCTTAAACTATTCACATTAGTTGGGTGTACATTTAATGTGTATTACCTTATGTATGTTTGATGAGGGGAAAAAAAGGAAAATGTGATGGGTTGTGTAAAATACTGAATAAAAGACATAATGGACTAAAACATTTTAAATGTCAAGAGAGAGACCTGGCTGGGACCCCTAATAAAAAAAAAAAAAAAAAACCTTCCCACACTTGCTTCTTCTAAACCATCACAATATGTGCAGCCAGCAGAGGCTGTGTTCTTCACACTGCGCAGGCGCAGAGCAGCAAACCCCAACAACAAACATGTCTGTAATGTGGAACTTTTATAAGATCTGTGAGTGATGTTATGGTTGCTTTTTTCCAAATCATCTAGCCAGTAGCACTCTTAACAACACTGAAAAAAGCACAGCCAATCTATGTGATTGGTATCGGGGGCAATCAGCACTTTGGCTGATCGGCATCAGTGATCGGCAGCATAAAACCTGTCGGAGCATCCCTAGTTGTATATTTTACTTATCATGCTAACCTTTGTTAGAATCTTGGTGTCCATCCAAGTTTTGTTGAAGTCCCTGCACAGCTGCTTGTCTCTATATCCAATGTTTCAACACTGACTCTGCACATCAAGCAGCACACAGATTTTTTGTCAACAGTACTAGTTGGACTTTTCCAGCAAAAAGCCCAATCCTCTCTGCTTATCTACAGGCTCCACACATGTCCACAGCCCCATTGCCTCTAACGAAACACTGTTCCTATCC
The DNA here is from genome assembly GCA_900302745.1 of Parablennius parvicornis. Classification (NCBI taxonomy): domain Eukaryota; kingdom Metazoa; phylum Chordata; class Actinopteri; order Blenniiformes; family Blenniidae; genus Parablennius; species Parablennius parvicornis. The sequence continues at coordinate 10,180 of OMNM01065869.1, read as the reverse complement.
CCACAACGGACCTCAATCCATCGTGGCATCTGCACCAAGCCTAAACAAACTAGTTATTAATGCAAGCTACTCGGGGGTTGTGTGCCGCCGCCTGTACGGTTCAGTTCTGTGTCCTGAGTCGCTCTGATTTTCTTCGGTGTGAATCCTGTCATACAGCCTTATATTATCTTTGTGTTTGCTCCATTCACTCAATTTAAATGAAGGTGTGAGAACTGAGTGTGAGCATAATGAAAATAAAAAGCAGAGCTGTGAATAGAGGTGTGAAAATATCTGCAGTAATGTGTGTCAGTGTGAAAGTTGTTTGTGTTGCAGTTTGTTGGCTTTATGTGCCGTGACGGCCGGCCATCAGAGGACACACGTGGGCCTCTCCGCTAGAGAAGAGTTTAGAGTCAGGATGCTAAATATTTCATTGTTCAACACTTGAAAACAAAAAAGAATCAAGCTGTGTAGTTTTAATTTCAATAAGGCTGTACAGTGTGATGACCACAAAATGTGTTATCGGCACATTATCAATCGAAACACACAATTTAGCCACAAGCCTCTTTTTGATTCTGCCCCTTTTTAATACAAATCAGCTTCCAGTCCAAAGTTTGTGGTTTAATCCCGTGGTCAAGCGCCTTGCACGGCAGCTTGTTGGTGTGAGTGTGTGAGAATGGGTGAATGTGATAAATGGTGCAGTGCAGGCTGTTTAGCGGTGATGTATAGCTGTGGTACGGCACACACCTATCAGATACCACAAGATCAACCAGAAACATCTGTAGTGCAGTATGTCACACTAAACACGTTCATTTTATTTTGCTGCACTGTAACTGTCACGGTGGGTTTTAATTACTCAGATGAACAATACACGACAATCAGGTTAGTTATTTAATTTATGCAAAACAAAAAAAACAGGTGTATTTTCACGTCTGATTAGTGCACAGTTTCATTTCTGCGGTGCATGTAGAAGTGCTCCCTTCTTGATGTTGCATGCAGGTAAATATTTACAAATGGTAGATGGTGATGGCAAATTATATGACAGCGTTTCTGTAATAACCGAGAGGTGAAAATCTATGTATGATGACAGTTACATCATCTCTGTCCTTGTCTCTCTACCACCTTCCTCACTGGTGGGATTCAAATCATGTGATTTGCTGAAGTGTTAAACTGCGCTCAGCACAGTAGCCGACCTGTACTAGAGGGGCATAGGAAGGTTGTCAGTTTGCCCTCGACCTTGATGCTTCACTTTAGCCTTTTCCTGATCTTGTGTGAGCATGTTAATATAGATTTCTATATTTCTGTATTTTCTTGGAAAGGTATTTAACATGTCAATAAAATAGGTGCTGCAATTCCATCCATTGCCCATACTGCTTCAAGCTTGTTCAGTCAGCAATTCACTTTCTCTCCTGGAAGCACCTGGAGAGAACCTAATGCATCCACGGTGAGAAACTCCTCCCCGAGCACCCCACACCCTACCCAGCTGAACTCCGGGGATGACCTCACTGTGAGGCCTGTGTGCCAACCACTTCACCAATGTGCAGCCCGAAGCAGTAATTGATTTAGATCATTTTTAAATTCCTCCTTCTCCACTGTATCTAGTGCCACATAATTGCACACAATCAGTTCTTAAATGAAGAGTGAGCAACAGTGAGATGAATTGAATGTGAAATTTACATGCAGCAAATATTTATGTAAGGAATTATTTTTGCCATTCACTGGATTGACCCATGGGCTTATTTCGGGATATCAATTTTGTAATATTGTTGCATTTCTTAACGTCAACAATCAATAAAAAGATTAATATTTATTCTTGATAATTTTACAAAGATAAACCTCCAACCTGTTTCTAATACATTCACGTTTATATTTCCATCCCCTTAACCACAGCTTTTAATCCTGTTTATTGGTTTAATGGGATACAATTATTTATGTTTGCTGGTGCAACCACACTTGCACATATACTTTTATGTTAGCCGCCAGTTAAAACATCTCTAGGAAACAAAGCAAGACGTGGTTGTTGACGCATCGATGAAAGAACAGCAATTTTAAAAACCGCAAGGACCGCAACCTGCATCTAAAAGTGGTCTGTTGGCTGATAAAAGTGGCTTTGCAGGAACCAAATAAAAGAAAATTGCATGACAACACACCTTAAGGTGATGACTTTTGGGAAAACTGTTCATGAGTCATATCTGTTCAATCTCAATTTCATTATCCAAGTTTCCTTTACAGGCTGATAGGAATCTGCCTCATTTATTTCTGTGATAAACTGCTGGAAACACATCTTTTTTCAAGCCTGAGCGCAAACCATCCTTGGATATACCTCTACTGCCATCTAATGGATAGATTTAAAATTCATAGCTGTACAACTGTCAATGCTCCTAAAAACTTTGTGTGGATGTAGACTGTATGCTGACTCACTCAGCTAAAGTATCAGTGACTGTTAACTTATTATTTGGGAGTTCATATAAATGCAGTGTTGTTTAAATAAAGAAAAATGCTCATCCATCTCCTCTAAAGAGCTTTATTTCATTCTCTTTCTGATTCAACTTCAACACCAAACATCAATTACATTTTATAAAAGACACTGCAGTACATGTGTGTCTCCTCGAAATTTACTCCTAAATTCAACTGCAATTAGTATTGTTCTGAGATATATCTTTCATTCATTTCTTCACCTTTAAATTGCACATGTGCGCTTGTGAAAACCTTCATTGAAGTCATTCTATACAATGACATTGTCGGAATGTTACACATTAAAGAAAGTAACATGTATGGTAAATATGTAGACGGTTGATGAAAACTCTATAATTGGTCTTCCAGTCCACAGACAGAGGTTAAATTGATATTTAAGTCTAAAAGCATTTGATTAATTCATTGTGTTCCCTTCCAACCAGTGAAAATAAATCTTCACTTTACCAAACTCGGGTGGTTTACATATGCTGTGCATCCATGGTGTCCAGATACTTGGCGTCGATCAGTCTGGGGAGCAGACTAGTCCTGAAATAAAACACATAATGCTCATGCTTATTTTAAGAAATAAATAAAAATTCCAAATAAGTTTTGAGCAGCTGCACCAATGTTTAGCAACTGCACAGCCAGTTAAAATATTCAGACTACAAACCACACTGCAAAAAAAAGAAAAAGAAAAACACTTTCATTAAAAGGGGAATGGAAGCTATTTAGTTTTTCTGTTTCAATATCTTCCAGTTGTTCAAATTACTGCACAGTATTAGTATTTTGTCTACCCGTCTTGCTGTCTCTGGCTTTCCATTAAAACTATACTTGGAGCAGAGGTGGCTTCCAGGTTAGAGTAGAAGACTGTGGTTGCCCAATGCTCCTTGCATGTATAGTTAAGTTTGAAAAAAATGGGCTAAACACAGATAAGTAATTTCCCCAAGGGGATTAATAAAGCACACTCCTTTTCGTCTTATAGTTTTAAAGTCTCATTCCAGAATCACACGACGATCATGGTGTCCTTCTGAAGAGCAGTTCAAGTGGCTGGTACATGTCTTTTTGAAGGGAATAAAATAACATTTAATTCTTGCCATTAAAGTACATTGGGTGGGAATGTTCAGTCTCTTCAATAACAGTTTGACCTCTAGCTTTTGGACTTTTGGCTCAATTTCTTGGTCTTGTTGTGCATCGACTTCACACAAAGACTACACTTTTATGTTAAAACCACAGCCATTGCTATGTTACATATTCCATATTATGCATGTTTGATCGACTCTAGGCAACATCTACTGGTTTACACTGGTACTGCAAGACAAACGGCCTGAGGCAAGTTTTTTTTTTTAAAGTACCGATTTTTGTAGATGACCCAGAGGCATATCATAACATTTTCATTCAGTTGACATAAGGATATTTTCTTTTTCAAAGAACACTTAAGTTACCAAATATGCAGACTGTTCCTTTAAAATTGGTTTGATAGAAACCTCAATGGCCTTCCACACTAAGTATGTTTTTAACTATAAATGCCTGCACGTCTCAATAATCTGAGTCTACCCCCTGTTGGACTGGGTTATCTCACCTGATTGGGACCAGCAGGATCATCAGCAGGGGGAAGACCATCTTCATGTAAGGCAAAGGATACATGCCAATCGCACAGAGGATGATCAGCTGTATCATCTGCAGAGCGGTGAAGTAGTGGATCTTCCTCTGAGGCACACGGCGGATGTAATGGGTGGGAGGATATGATGTCTGAAAAGTGAATTGAGAGTATATTGTTGGAACATGCATGCAAATGGCTTGTGTCATAATGAAGATACATCTTGTCTTGAAATAAAGAGAAAAGTTCTCACTTTCTAGCTGAAACAAGAAACCCAGAAGATTTGTTTTTCATGGTTCAGAAAAATTTACTCTAATGTGGTGATACTGTAAACATTGAGGTCTACTGCCTGCCAAAGCTTGTCAGTAAACAAGAGTAAAACGGCCATTTAGCAAACAATCCAGCCAGTGTATTTCTGTCCTTCCTGCTTACCTGTTCCTTTATAAGCAGAGCCATGCGGTCCACCATCTGGTTCCCGTCCAGTGATGTGGCTGCAATGTAGAGGAAGAGGCCATAGAGCACAGGTTTGGGGATCCACTGCAGAGGGATGGGTAGCATGAACGTAGACAGGCCAATCAAAATGTAGGCAGCGAGTGAGGTCAGGCGTGTTTCCCTCACGCTGACGATGCTATTTTATCAGGGAGGATAGAAAAGAAAAGAACGACAAATCATTAATTTAATTCTACTTAGGATCACTGACATTGGACTTTTTGAACAGTAAACTAATGAAGGCCATGCATTAGTAGAACAAGCGAGAACTTAAGCTCATATTATGCAAACGTTTCCAGAGTTTTGTTCAATTCTTGTTTGTGAAAGAAATGGTTAACGACAGTGATTTTCAGAAATATTCTAAGACCATTGCTGCCACTGTTGTCTTAATTATTCTATACATGTGTATACACATCTGCAAGTGTATTTCAGTCATATGATGTCTATCAGATCACTGCCTGCTTCCTGTTGTCTTCCATTTTTTCATTCTTTTACACTTTACTCACGTTGTGTAGAGGTGTCCATTCTCAACGTGCTGCTCCACTGTGGCCAGTTGACGGGCATGCAGAGAGGAATGTGGGAAGGCAGCGTGCATCCATGGCAACCCAAGACAGGACATGAGGATGTTGATGAAGCCAGTCAGCATTAAGTCCCAGTGGAACGCAGTGCCTTTTAGCAACCTGGTACAGACATTCACACGCACAAGCTTCAAGTGGTTTGTCAGTCAAGTAGCACCAGTATTTGCTCTTCTTGACCTCCTGCTGCAACTACTTGCCATAATTCAAATCATCTTTGTCATTATCGCACCAAATTGCGGAGAGTCATCTCTCGGTGCTTTTAACTGACAAAAACCAATAAATCCACAAGAGCAAGCAAGTCGACTGTAGAAAGGAAAAACTTCCTTTTAACAGGAGCAAACCTTTGCAGAAACCAGACAGAGGTGGCAGCTTTTCTGCTGGCCAGTTGGGGTTAGAGAATAGGGGATAGGAAAGGATAGATTGGAAGAGAGATACAGACCCTGATTCTGGTAGGGGCAGGTTGAGGTTAGGATACAGACCCTGATCGGGGTAGGGGGGAGGT
>OMNM01065865.1:9919-31697 GCA_900302745.1 Parablennius parvicornis | reverse complement strand
CAGACTGTTTTGTTTTTTTTTTTTTTTTTTTTTTTTTTTATTACAGCGGCTTGTGCCTTTGAAATTAATGAAAAAAAAAATGGCGGGGACATATTGTTATCTTTTCAAAAACACTGATGCCTGTCTGCTCAAGAAATCCTTTTGCAGGCTACTGTCATCACAAAGACCACCCCATTACAGACTCGGCCACACTGTAATGAGACATTTTCATGTGCTCTTAGGGAATAATAAATGTCTCCGGTGTTTCACCAGCGCTCAAGAGCTGACAGGTGATAAATTAAAACTGCAGAATTTGACAGGCTTTAATTTTGCCTACTTTAATTCTGTTAAAAGCACATGTATATCCTGCAGTGTTTCCGTCTCTCTCTTTTTTTTTTGCTTCAAACTCTATTTCTTCATTCTCTGTGTTATGTTTGACTTTTTTTCTTTTTGTTGGTGGTGGAGGGGAGGGAGGTCTTACCATTACTAATGAGTTAGATTTAATGAGAGAGTTAATTGCCATGTCCATGTTGGGAGTGGTGGTTTTATAGTATTATCACGGGTTAATGAGCATGACATTACATTGGGTTAGATTTTTAGCTCCCCTGCAAATATTGCAATACTAATAGTGCAGCACTATTCTCTGGTGATGATTAAAGTTCATCCCACAATTTAAAAGTTTAACTTGTGCTTGTCATACTCAGAGATACTTTGAGTAAAAAAAATGCGTCCCTTTTCATGTCTCTGTTGAAATGTATTCTCCTACAAATGCTTCAATTTCTTCCAGATTTGAGTTGTTTTAGTTCTACAGTTTACCCTCAGGTCCTCCGGGATCAAATGATTTGAACTTTGACTACATTTGTTGCTGACCTCTCAGAACATGTGCAAGAAAATTGTAGCTGGCCGAGGAGCTTATGAGAGCTCATATGTGCTCGCTAGACTTTGAGTGTATATCACAAATTATTTCAAGCTGCACTTGCACAGGCATTTATGCCCCGTTTTACTGCAGAGATTTTCTGCGGGTGCATGTCCATGTGTTTTGGTTTTGAGCTGGTCATTTTATTGCACCGAATGAACATGAGCCGGGAGGAGAGGTGTAAATGAGGTTTTGGAAGATGATTAGGCTGCACAGCACAATTTTAGTGATCATGGTAGCACAAAATTGCCAAATATTGGGGACTCCAGTCAACAGAGGGACACAATCTGAACAGAAAAATTGCCTAATCTAACTGTTGAGGAAAACCGGCTCCAGACCGGAGTGCACATGAGTGGAGACTGAAGTGGGCATTTCCATAGTCACCACGACAGTGGTCTGATGCCTACTGTTAAAGCAATGACAGGAAATGACAAAACATACACCGCGGAAAATATCTGTGCTGAAACAGTTTTAATTTAAGCAGATGGATCCTGAGAGAGTCTTTTTGGAGGGGATATGCAAACTTACCCAGATTTATGTGTGCAAAGTTAGCATTTAGCAACGTTGGCTTCTACATACAAATTCCGTAGAGCTGCTGCAAAGCATGGACTTTATGATTTGATTCTCTAATTCAATTTATATGAATAGATTATTTCATTTTAGACTGTTTTTCTTTTTAATATTTTGAAATATGGCTTTAGAATATGGATGAACAAGTGTGGATCAATTAGAGTGTGGAAAATGTTGTCCGTTAAAACTATGGGTTTAATGAGGACCAGAGTATACATATGTTGGATACATTAATGCCAATTAGATATTGTGGTGTGTCACATCCCCACATACCGTTGCCCCTCTGGTTCAATGCTTTACCAACTGGCAGAGCAACATGTTTCCATGACCACTGACATTGACAACCTGATGATGGTTATGTGGCTCTTTTTTTTTTTTTTAACTGTTATTGTTTTGCTTCAGATTTCACGAAGCGCAATGAGCACTTTGATATATTCCCCACAAAGTTCCAGAGTGATTAAAACTTCTTTCTTTGAGGAGTTTACTAAACACAGCATCAGTGTAAATTATCCAACAAACTAACAACAAGGCTCTGAATTTGTGGTTGTTGTCATATTGCTTCACTATGTTCGATTAAATGGGATTGTCTAGTGGAGTGAGCCATGATGACATGGTGGTAACAGGAAGTCAGATGTGAATGGGTGGTGACAGGAAGTCTGCAGGAAATGGAGCAGAGTCTATAAAAAGAGGGTGGACCTTTCTTCCTGCACTGAGGCCACGTTTACATGTACCTGGGTTTTGTTTTTTGTTTTTTTAAACTGATATTTCCCCTTCTATGTGTATAAGATAATAAAAAAACTTTGTTTACACCTGATTGTTTACAAAAAATAAAGTCTTTGGTACAGACCCGCATATACACCTAGTTCAGAGCTACTATGAGCATGTCAAACCTGTAGGGGGCAGTGTAATGAGAAACATGAAGCTATAACAGCCAATCAGAATCCTGGAAAAAAACACAAGTGGCATGAATGACTTCCTGTTCCTGCTTCAATAAAGACGTGACGGTCGTTGTTTGGACAGACATAATGGAGCATTTGGGATTATAAATGCAAACAACACAAATATGTTTGTACAAACGTAAAAACAACCACTGCTTTCACTGGATCCATTATCATAGCAAAACTGTAAACACGGGTCGCACACTGATGAATGACGTCATATATTGTGACGTCATCATCCGCCTATCCGCCTTTATATGCAACTAGAGACACAGATTTTTTCCAGATCTCCACTGTGGCTGGACTTTTCAGGAATCATCGCTTGTGATGAGTTGTAGCTGCGTTAATGTGTAAAAGCAAGGCCCAAATGCAGAGAAATGTCACTGTTTTAAAAAAACAAAAACCCAGGTACATGTAAACGTGGCCTGAGACACACCTGAGTGAGAGCAGCCGAGGCCAGCATTTGTTTGGTGTCTTAATTGACTGTTGATTTCGACAAGTTGTTGGGTCAAGTTATAGAGCAGTGTGTATCCTGTTTGTGTTTTAGTGTGTGCTTTTAAGTCACCTTGGATTGTTGTGACTAGGCGAATTTGAGTGTTTTATTCTATTTTACTTGGTTTTAATTACTAAGTTTGCTTTATTCTTTATTTGCCTACATTTTTGGGGACCTTACCTTTATTGTATAACTCTATACTCACTCCTCTGATTGGACAGTCTAGCTAACCTCACATCAGTTATTTATTTTAATTGTTCCTTTAAGTTGAAGTCAATTCATTAATTACAGTCCTTGCCTGATCTGTGTTTTATCTGATATTTAACCCTTTGTTAAAATTGGCTTATTGGAAGCAAGTTGTTTATGCTTAACCCTTCAATAAAATGTATTCTTCTTCTACAGCAGTCTCTGGGTCTTGTGCCTTTAGTATCATTAAGTCACACACAACCTATTAATCTACTGGGCCTATTTAGCTCATACATGTGTATATGACAGACAGTTGCTATCCATCTCAATGCAGCTGTTTTTACATGACACTCATAACAACCGAAGCCACACAAAGACCAATCATCAGCATATTATCTGTTTTTGTGTTCACCAGAGTGTCCTGTCCACACCCTTTCTGCCAGATTGTATGTCAACCTGATGATGACTAATATAAAAGCATATTATGAGAGAGGTGGGAATTTACTACTTATGCGTTTGCAGCATTGATGTCAAAATAAGTATGCGATTCTGCTCACAATTCACTGGTGATTCATTTGTCGTTGAATGAAAAAAAGGTTAAAAAAAAAAAAATCCCAGCTAACGGCCATTGAAGTCAGAGGCTGGACTGGTTTTCAGTTCACACCGAGTCCAAGGAAAATAAGTCTCACCAATAGTGTTATTATTTTTCTTGTACGGTCAGAAGTGAGAAAGGAGGAGTGAGTGGAGAAAAGATACAACTTACTAAAGAATTCAAAGACTAGCAGGGTACCTCTCTACACTGCTGTGTTACAACATTATTTCACGCAAATATGGTACACACATTTCTAGGTTAAGATAGAACAAATCGCCAGAAGAAAAATGAAAGAGGTGAAACACAGTAAAACAAACAACTGCCTGCTGTGTCTGTTTTACATTGTTTGTTTATATCAAAGCCCCAAGCCCATCGCTTGTAAATGACATGCGTGCCACATGTCTTTGTTCATATATTGAACTGATAATGTAACATTTTATGTTTGGTACATACCGTGGCATTCTCATCATAAATGAAAACCATTAGCAGTTTTTCCTGTGGATTAATAAATAGTTTTTATCACGTCGGCTATGATTATTATTTACTACCATGTTATTTTGTTAGTTACTGCTTCACTTGCTACACTTAGTCATGCTTATAACAAGGCCCGGAGAATTAATAGTCCTTAATACTCCTAGATATTGATTTAAAGCCAGACTTGAATCACCCACACGGCCTGCTACTGTTTTCATGAATTAAGCCCCTATTAGTACTGCAGTATATGTATTCATCACAGCCAATCCAAAAATAACCCAAGAATGATTATACTGCCACCAGTAAAGGATGTTCACTATGAGATAACCTTTTCTACAAGCTGTAATCCTGCTGTGCGGCCCAAACTACAATGTGAGAAGTCGGAGATGCATTCAAGAGGATTAGTCCTTTATTATCTGTGCTCTCCTATGCTGGGTAAGTGTTTATGGTCATTCTGCAATTTCTGCACCAAATCAGTACAGATTAAAGACTTGAAAGCAACTAGTAAAACATGTAACAACTTAAAAAAAAAAAAAAAAAAGGAATGCAACAATTAGTGAGAATAAATCACGACGGCGAGGGGAAATGTTACACTAAATACTTGTTCTGTTCAGGAATTGTATGCACGCTGTGTGAGAAGCGATGAGTGACAATCAGTACAACAACAACGTTCAGCTTTACACATCTACAGAAAAAAAGGTAACGTTAACCAACAGCCAACTGTGCTGCATCACGTAACTGTTTTGTAAGTTGGTGACATATATTGTCTGCTCCCTTACAGCCATTTGCCAGTCTGGTGAAACAGAAAGAGGCTGATATCTAACAACAAGAAGGAACATGCCTTTCAACTCAAATGTAAGGCTTACTAGAGAGTAAGTCATCAGATATGGCACAAGCCTAAAAAATTCCACCGATAACCTTCACACTGCAATGCCCCTGAATAAATGTCAAATGCTATCTGCTGTTAGCTCAGTGGAACCATTGCATCCAATCTGTTCAAATGGAAGTGAGGAGCTGTGAGAAGTAAATCCTCAAATCACACTGTGTGAACTTTCTGAAAAACAGACAAGACAAAACATTTGTAGATTTCAGGATGTTCTTTGGGTCTAGTAGCTCTGGGACTATATAAAGGATGTAAATTATGTCACTGCAAATTCTGCCTCTCCGAGAAAAAAAAAAAAATTCTGTTTTGTTTTCTTCTGCTGCTGCAATTTTTGTTTGTGCCCTCATCCATTGCGTATATTGGCTTCAGAAAAAGAAAGAAATATGGGAGCTTTTCTTATACAGATATGTCAATAGCATGGTATCTTCTTGCTCGAGGACATTCATGGGGTCAGGTCTATGAATATTCGATTAGGGAAAGATGTGCTTGTCTCCTTTTTTTTTTTCAATCGATGGCTTCTGTAGTTCATAATGAAACCAAGGTAATATATGGTATGTGTATGCTTTAATCAAAGCTGGCGATAGTGTGTTTGAAGTACTGTAGGACGGACAGGAGATCAAACTATAAAGGTCTGCTTCTTTGGGCTTACAGTAATGTTTTCACTGATCCCATCGTTTTACATTCAGGTGATGACAATCAGATAGATTTCAGTCGTACATGCTCACATTTTTGAAGTTGATGTTCATGACTTTAATGATATGTTGTAAGTAGCTGTGGACATTCACGCATTGCAGTGGAGTGATTACTTTTCCTTCAAAGGGAACCAACCAGTGACCCTCAGAAATTTTTTTCTCCATTTCAAATGATATATTTTTTTTCCTATCTTTGTTTGGGTTGTTTTGTCTCAAACACACTCTTCACATTTTGTTCAAACCCTTCGGCTATTTCTGCATTAATGTCAAAACCCTCTAATTATCTTTTTTCAAATAAAAACATTGAAGAGAAATTAACCTTTACCACAACCTTTCCCACAAAGTTTCTCAAAATTGCGTAATTAAATTTCTTCATTGTGCTATCAATGAATGAGAAACCTCGAGTGCTGCGTACCTTCAGTAGCATTTTCACCATGTATCACAGCAATATGGTGTCTTTTAAAAAAATGAATTATGACAATTTATGATTAAAACTAATTTACCCCACACACTGTATAGTAGCTATAGGCACATTTAGACATTCATGTTAAAATTTGAACATCACTCTTAAACAGAAGAAATTGGACGCTTTTAAGAGGTCGTAGTGATTGTATCCACGATCGAGGGTTTGTAGATGTATATGGCACAGATGGCACAGGTTTGTGGAGACTTAGGAGTGAATGTAAGTATTATGGCTTGACACAAATTAGTCATCATGATTTTTCATGTTGATAAAGCAAGAATGTTTATTCTTGCTTTTGTTCATGTTTAAGCCTAGTTGTAGTTAGGGAGTGCATTTGAAACACAACACAAGAGATATAAAGGGAGTTGTGATAAAGGTCTCAGATGTAGTTACTGAAATGTAGCGCTCACCGTCTGCCCACGTCATTGTTTCAACCTTTTAATCATACTGTGTCACAGAGCTTTCTGCATATGCTATCTGTAAATGATTATTTGGCTTGAGACAAAACACATGAGAAATAGTGGGGTTCAAACTCTATAAACCCTTTTGACACGAAATTCCTGGACTAAACTGACATTTAAATGCAAAATATCTGTCTATGATAATAACCACAAGAATGGCTATACTTGTATGTTAACTCAGCTGATTGAGTTAATTTATTGGATTTGGTGAAATTTATACACATAAATGGGTTTTACTTTTTATCTCAATGCCATGGTTTTTTAATATGCTGTATGGTAATTGTGTTTTTCCAAAATGAACACGAGATTTTAGACTGATCCCTTCACTGTCTCGTGAGACAGATGCACTCCAGTTTTACTTAATGCGTGTCTGTTACATACACATTGAACGCTTCTCTAAAGTAACTGTTCCCCGAAGCGTCTTTTAATTTACAAATGTATTGTCTCGAGACATGTGCACACCACATCTGCTGCTGGTTTGCTGCTGCAGTGTTACATTTGCTGCACAGCTGGTATTGACAAGGGGAACTGGTTTGTGTTTGCACACCTAAAGGCTGCTTATTTTTACTTGTACACATGTTCCCCACTTGTTATTTACATTCTAACTGTTTGGGTTAAATATCCTGCTTTTCTTGGAGTTTGCCTTTGCCTTTGTTATTATTGAAAAAGATGCATCCCTGCAGTGTAACAGTTGTTAAAACTGTGACTGTATCCTTGTGCTTTAGAAAGCTGATTAGTTCCCTGACTTGGAAGCAGAGATACGTCAACAAAGCAATCAAAGAAAAGAAAAAGCTGAACATAAGAAAGATAAAATTTTTTGGTGGATTGTTTCTTCATTGTTTCTTCCTTCAACATTACGACTGAACATGCATACTACCATAACTTTGCATTAAAGTCACAAAGGTTAAACAGAAACCAGATGAGATATTCAATATTCGACTCTGGTTTAAATAAATCTAACCAAAGTGAGTGGCGTGCAGTTGTATGTGAAATCAGTCATGAGTGATGATGGATGGTTGTGAATGGAGGTGTGATGTTGATGTGCAAAGAACCAAATTCCCAGAAAACCAGGTGCCAGCAATGGGAAATTTACAGAGAGAACATGCTATTGACGTCAACTTCACGGGGAGTTCATATTATTTTCTCACCCTGGTGCTATAACACACACATGCACATGCACGCACGCCAACGCTACCACCTGCCAATTGAAAGCTTGTTGACTGTAAATGTCACCGAACATATAGTAGAGAGGCTGAGACTGAGCTACTCAGTAATGTACGACAGTACCAAAAGACACTATTACCACTGTATTTTTGTTATTTATTTTTGTTTAATGTAACATTTATAAAATATGAAGACTTCCATACAATAAGATTTTAATAACCAGTGATTCTAAGTTACACTTAGATAACGAGTCTGACTGCGCTGCAAATGATTTTATTATTTTTTTAAACAGCATGGATTTTAAACAGCACGTCTCACAGCCAGCTCACAACAGAGGACACACGCTGGATCTCCTTTGGCCTGACCACTGGCGTGTCCTCTGTTGTTGACCTGGCTGTGTCTGACCACCTCTGTGTCTTTTTTAACATTACTAGTTTTAGTCAACGGGAGGCCCCTGTCAGAACAGTGTTGAAACGCTATCTTACTTCTGAAGTGGCTGCAAATTTTATGCAAATTTCACGGTGCAATCCTGCTGACATTTTACCTGCGTACTGTGATTGTATTGTAAATAATTTTGACAGTAAATTGACGACAAGCCTAAATTCAGTGGCTCCACTAAAAACAAAAAATATTAAAAACAAACCTCTGCCTCCGAGGAGAAACGAGGAAATTAAAAAAAAGACTGAAGAGACAATGCAGGAGTGCAGAAAGGAAATGGAGGGAAACTAAATTAACTATTCATTATCAAATCTTCTGTCAACAACTCAAAATCTAGTCAAACAATTCAACGAGTCAAACTATCAAGAACATCTCATTTTTCAAAATGTAATTCAGATAATAAAAACAATCCCAGATTTCTGTTTTCCACCATTGACCTTTTAATTAACACAGATTTTAAAAAGTCCTCCAAGATTGTAACAGACGTTTTATGTGAGGACTTTGCAGATCACCTCAGAAATAAAATTGAGGCTATAAGAACTGATCTTTTATCTCAACAAGTTACTTTTATAGCGTTTGAACCGTTGTTTCTACCTGAGGAGACACTGGGGAGTTTTGCCCTCGTTGATGCCGAGAAACTTGGTCGGGTTTTCTCCCGAATTAACCCCATAACCTCCCTTTTAGACCCGATTCCCACACCGTTTTTTTTTTTTTTTTTAAACATTCTGTGGTTTCTTAGAGTTTGAGCTTCTTAGGATCATGAATTACTCTTTTCAGACAGGTGTTTTCCCTGCTGCCTTTAAAATGACAATGGTGAGGCCTCTTCTGAAGAGGGGTAATTTAGACCCCATTAGACGCCCGTTTTAACTGTGTTTTAGATTTAAAGTCATGAATGGCAGATAACTTCCTCCAGCTCAACAACGACAAAACTGAGGTTTTAGTTATCGGTCCTGAAGGCCAGAGAGAGAGGCTTTTACTGGTTTTACTGGAAAACCTCGCAGTGTGTTAAAAACATTGGCGTTCTCTTTGACACGGTGCTTGATTTTATTCCCCATGTTAAGAATATAACAAAAACAGGATTTTATCACATGAAGAACATAGCCAGAGTCTGCCCATTTCTCTCTCTGACCAGCACGGATGTGGTGATGCATGCTTTCATCTCCAGTTGCCTAGATTATTGTAATGCTCTGCTTTCTGGTCTTCCCCAGAAAACTATCAGCAGCCTTCAGCTGCTCCAGAATTCAGCAGCACAAGTGCTGACAAGGACCAGAAGACGGGCGCACATTACACCTCTTTTAAAGTCACTGCATTGGCTCCCTGTGTGTTTCAGGATTGATTTTAAGGTTTTGTTATTAGTTTTTAAATGTCTTAATGGTTTTGGGCCTTCTTGTTTTTCTGGCTTTTTTTTTACAATATGAGCCCTCGCCAACCTTGAGGTCCTCTGTCACTATGGCCCACGTTTGAGGAACAGCCTGCCAGGGGACCTCAGGGCCGCAGAGAGGGTTGGTGTTTTTAAAAGCAGGCTCAAAACCCACCTTTTTAATTTAGCTTCCAATTAATTGATTTTGTACTTTCTTTTTTCCTAATGTAGAAAATGTTTTCGCTTAATAAATTTTTATTTCACTTCTCAATTCATTTTATAAGCTCTTATTTATTTTTGATAAATAGGAGTTGATCATTTTACTTACTTTTTTAATTTTTCTGATTTATCCAATGTTTTCGCTCAATTTATTTTCTTTCATTTATTACATAATTCACTTCATAAGCTGTTATTTATTTTACCCCAGTGTCTCCTCATGGGGGTGCTCCAAATCGGGAGTTGTTTGGTCTGCCTGTGCAGAAGAAATTCAGAAGTGATTAATTATGGTCCCTTACCTGATAAAGGGGTTAAAAATAAATGTGATTTACAATCTCTCAACATTTTTTCAGTCACTACAGCAAAATGATAGGGTAATTATGTATTACATTTAAACTGGCTGTCAGAGTAAGTGTTGTACAAGATAGCCATGAGTGGACTCACATGCAATGGTTAGAAGTTTACTCTATAGAAATTACAAATTCAGCTGTAATATGTCTTTGGAGACAGACAAATCTAAACTGTATACATAAAAAAAAAAAAAACATATATACTGAAGAACGCACATTTCATTGAGAATTTTATGATGCATGCCTAAAATTCATGAACCACTCGTCCATATGCTACTATGTGCAGCTTGGTCCCAACAAGAAATGTGGTTAATAATTTCTTATGGCATTAATCCAAAGAAACTAATTATTACTCATTATAAACATTCCACATTTTTCTATTGTAGTTATTATAGTTTTATGAAGTGTCTTATTGAATGTGTGGGTGCTGAACTTCATTATATAAAAGAGTGCAAGAACATTTCTTTCTCGAAAAAAAGGAAAAAAATGCTAAAAGACTCATATCACAGTCTGGACTTTGTGAATGTAACAATGGCTAAATGTTAGGCAGATTCATGTCTTACTTGAGTCTAAATAAAATTCTTTAATTGATGATCTTTAGACCACCCCTGCTTATGTTTTCAACATAAATTACTGCTGTAGGCTCTCAGCTGCATTAAGGACTAACTGCTGTGATGCTGCTCAGCCTTGTTAGCCATAGATGCTATTTGAAGCGCCACTCAGTACTCTGGGGTTTCCAACTCTGCTATTTAGTTTCTTCTTAAGAGCTACCCTGGTTTAAACACCAGCTGTGTTTTGAGAGCGACCATGGTGATATTAAGGCTCTGCTGGCCGGGGACAAAGTGGCTGCTTTGTAGCTTGTTCATGCTTCTCAATAATCTATGTTAGTTTATCATCAAAAATAGGCCACAAATGAAAACAAGCTAAAATTATAACCCTGCAATTGTCCTGTTTCCAGAGCGTTATGTCCAACAATAGTCTAGAACCGTTGACGTAAAATGATCATATTGAGTATTCTTCATTTAGAGAGGAGCTGTTTATCACCACTGTTATGTGAGTAGCGCTAACACCATAGACAAATAGAAATGTAATGTATTTTTCTTTCTATTTCGTTGAGGATTCCAAATACAGAGTACATTTTATACCATTTTGAATCATTCCTGCAGACTTCTCTTGACCTCTTTCTTTCAATTCTACTCACTCACATCTCTCATTTCTCTCGCACTTTATGCATATACCCATGCACGCACGTTCACATACACACACAACACACACACAAACACACACACACACACACACACGCACACACACACACACATTGCATTCTGAAAAAAGATTGCTTAGTGCAAGCTCTTTCAAATACAAAAATCAAAGTTTTTTTTTTTTTTTTTTTTTTTTGGAATGGTGCAAGCATTCCAACATTTGATCCTGCTGTTGGGCTTGTATTGACTATTTTTGGGGAAAAAAAATATCAAAGGCAAAGGGTCATAGTCCATCCATCCATCCATCCATCGCATCCATTTTCTATACTGCTTAATCCTGTGCAGGGTCATGGGGTGCTGTAGTCAATCTCAGCTTACTATGGACGAGGGCAGACAACAGCTCGGGACAGACATTCACCCACACTGGCACCTGGGGGCAAATTAGGGTCATCACATGCATGTTTTTGGACTGTGGGAGGAAACCAGAGTACCCAGAAACCCACACATACAGTACACATGGGGAAAGTATCCAAACTCCACACTGAAGGGACATGGCTGGTATTTGAACTTGGACCTTCTTGCTGTGAAACAAGAGCGCTAACCACTGCTCCACTGTGAGGCTCACTCTGTGAAAAGTTCAAGAATAATACATTTAAAAAATTAATATCCAAGCATCCTTCACGTGCATGAAATCAGCTGCATTTATTCATCTAAAGAAAGGGTCAAAAGAAAATCTGCTTTCCGTCATTTAAATGGCTACTTTCCCAATGCAAGGCCACTGCTATTGATTTACACCACCGTGGAAATCAGTCCCATGGTGTTTCATGGTCCAGTATGAACACACAATATAACCTGAAAGGCCTTAAGACGTTCCTTTTCATTTCAAGTATCAATGCTGTATAGAAATATCCACAATACCAAACCTACATACATATATAGACGTGTGTAATTTATGAGTGATTTACTCTTTTGAAAATGTTGATGTTGTTTATGATACAGTAAATAATTTTCTAAACATTTGACAGGAATGCGCAAGTCAGTTCTTCCTAGCAGAGATGCTGTCATTATCATTGTGAGAGATATTTTTTGACCTGCTGGCTTCTCACAACTTTGTCCTGCAGATGTTAACGTCACATTTTTTTTCTGCGTTGTAACCCTTCTTGCATTTATTTTACAACATCTTCTATAGGTCCTCTTTTTCTCACAGCTTCATTACTATGAATATATTTGTATTTGTTATTTTTCAAATTCACGTTAATTTACTGTGTTGCTCCCATGTGTTTGATAACTTACTCAAACAACATGTTCAACTCCATTTAACTGCAATTCACCTTGAGCTTGTGCTGGCTCGCTGCTTCATCGGGCTAATCTTAATTAGAATATTTGTTCATACTTGTGAGAATCAAGTCATTGCATGTGACTGGCCAGATCCGTTAGGAAAAATCCATTCAGTGCAGAGACAAGCACTTGCAGAAATTGACTGAATTGCCAATATAACGTGTTGCATTTAAAATGCAAGCATACGAGAGACACACATGGAAAATGGTGATTATCCCAAAACAGAAAATTCTATGGCCCAGCTTGGGACTCAAGATAAACACTTTGTGTTCTATGAAGTTGTTCGTCATTAGCTCTGATTCTTGAGAAGTGGTGTCTTTTGGTGCAGACGTAGGCTAGTATGTTGTGGATTGGTCATCAGCTGTGATGCCAAGAGACCAGGGTGCTTTAGGAGGATGTTTTGAGTCTGAGGATCTTCAAAGCGATAGCGTCATAGGTCAGAAGGATTATTCTGAGTACTTGGATTACATTTTACACCACAGAAGGAGATTATTTAATCACTGGGTAAAGCGAAATGATGGCCACATCTTTATTTGTTTGCAACCAGGCGATATTGACTGATCAACAATCTAAACATTATTCAGTGAATTAAAATTTGGTGAAGACAAAATGTTCCTCTTTTGATTAAATACATTTAATATAATATGGCCAAACAGCACTCAGTCATAATTGCTGCATTGTCTTAACAATATTGCTGTTAATATCAAATCACTTTGAAACTCAAAAACCCAACAAACCTAAGCAGAAGAAACAGCCATGGGTTAGTTTTGTTTAATGCATCGAGAGAGAAAAAGGGACGTTTGCTTTAAATTCTTCCTGCATCATTTTACAGTAATAACATTTTAAAAAAGTTTGGCAGCTTTTCATTGTGACTTGGACAAACTTCACAGGCACATCATCTCTTCTGTATTTGCCATGCTTCCTGTCAGCCACTGGATGTTCCCAGCGAGAGCAGCCACCTGGACGGTCCCCTCAGGCTAATAGATATGTCAGCTTTCTCCTTGGCTGCAGTTGACTTCCCTTCACCTGGCTTGTGAATGCAGCCAACTGATCTTTGGCATGAGGAAAGCAAAGGAAGCGGGACTTGAAAGGAATGAGAGATTAAAAACACAGGGATGTGAAAGGAAGAGAGGTTAAATTAGTGGAAAACTGCAGAATGGGGCTCGAGAACAAGTAAGAAAGAGCAGGATCACCTGGGACTGGGCCTTGTTCCAGTTTGGACATCTTGTCACACCTGTAGCATCGTCTGTCTGGCAAATACGAGAGGAGTGAGCGAGGGGGTAGCCATCTGCTTCATCACACCCCTTTTCCAGTATGTTGCTATGGGGATTTTCTTGTCCTGCCAAATGTACAGCAAAGGCCGTGGTAGATAACAGAAACCACCATCCACTTGAGTTGCCCCCCCTTGAGCTGATTAATTTGTTGATTATTCAAATTAAGATCCTCAATAGCTAACATAGCATTTAATCCAAGACATGGGGACATAGATTTAAGGACAGAACGGTTATAAGTCTCACTAGACAAAAAAAAAAAAAAAAAGAAAAAAAAGAAAAAGCTAAATGACCCATGGAAGCTGGTTGAAGGAGATATTCTCAGCTCTTATTGCCAAAGTGTGTGATAGAAAGAAAATTGTCCTATTATTTTCAATATATAAAACATGAAAAAGTCTGTCTACACTAAATGATAAAATGATCAGAGCTGACTAGCCACTGAAGAATTTAAAATACACTTATGATATTGAAAGATTTATGAAATGTTGCTGTGGTGAAGAAAGTGAGCTGACAGCAGCTTGTCTGTGTGGTCTTACAGCATCAGAGGACAGGAAGACATCCCGATTAAGCTCCAGAAGTCTGTTTCGAGTATTAGTAGCACTTCACTGGATGAAGAATCCATCCAGTATTCATAGTGAATATCAAAGATTCAGCACGTATACTGTCTAGAACGTGTCCTCCATATTACTAAACCTATCAGACGCACGAGAAATTGTAAGACTGAAACATTAGTCATTATCAATATTTCATTATACATCAAACCGCTGTGGAAGTTAAATGAGTGCCCCTGTATGGGTGTGTGTAGATTGTGCTGTGCATTAAAGTCAGCACTCCTGGTTTAATAAGGCCAAACTGTGAAACCATTTCTACTTTCACAAGTTATTTTCTTTATACCGCAACAATTTGTCAGCTGAGACAAACCATTCAAGAAAAGTTTATTTTTTTGTTGATACTACAATCTATAAACACTAGTTATGTTTCCAATATATCTTATTACAAACCAGCTTCCCAGCTTTAAACTTCATAAGTTCTAAAGCCTCAGAACATGTGTCTTTATTGCAATATAACGTCTAGCTGAATCTCACAGTGAAGCCTTGTAAGTAAATTCCATTTCTAATGTTGTGTGTGTGCCTGCCCCGGCATTTTTTCTTTAAGATTAATGGTTTTGTACATGGTCCCCGATAAATTAAAAATAAATAAATAAATACATACATACATACATACATACATACATACATTTATTGGCTTTTTAAAGTGTTTTTTGGTGGGCAATTTAAAAAGACGTATGTTGTGAAGACAAGCTCAACAGTCAAGTTCTTTGATGTGCTACAAAAATCCCAGGTCTGGTTTTAACAGTGTCGTGCTTTCTATAAAGAAGGCGGTTGCCCATCAGAATAAAGCCATTTGTTACTTCTTTGAGCACAAACACAATTGAAGATGGATTAGTCTATGCTTGGTACAAAAACATTTGTACACGTGTCAGATTACATTATTTCACCCTGAGATGATGGACTATTATGGAAGAGGTCAGCTTTTGAAATCTTAAAAATAGAAAACAAGGGGATAGTGCAGCTAACAATGATGATCACGAGATTTTGAGTAAGAAATAATTTCTACTGCTACATACACTGTATAAACTGTGTTTTTCATGCTATGTCGTTTTGCCTCCCTCACTCCTGCCTCTTCACTTCTCCACTTCTCTTTATTTTGTGTGGGTTTTTAGTCACACCTCCTGTGTGATCATCTTTGCCCTGCAGGTGTCCCACAGTCTCAGCCTGTCAGCCTTTCATGGCAGTGTTCAACTTTTATTGGATTATGATTTACACCTTATATTTTTCCTTCTGTCATTCATGGGGTACGTCCACATCCACACAATTTGAATTATACCTGCATGATTCTCCATGAGAGGCTGTTAATCCTTTGGTTGATTGTTGTTGATTATACCAACAGTTGCAGCTCTAAATTGTTTGGCTGAGGCCCAACTGCTGCTGTCTTTACCTGCATTCTGTTATTAGAGAAATCATAATGTCAAATAAACACAGACTGTATATCGACTTTCAGGTTTAATGTTGTTTGTGAAACTGCTTCAAAATTCTGGAGACAAATGACATACGACGGTATTTTTTTTTTTGTTTTTTTTCAAACAGTATACAGTTGTCCTACTTTCTTCTTCGTTGTACTCAGTGTCCCATGTATTGTTCAAGGCCGATAGAAGCAACATACATTTTTAAATTATTGACATGACTGTGTGGCAGCATTTTTTATGCTTGAATAAAGCATCTGTGTCTTAAAAGGTGAAAACAATGCCTGAATTTCAAGACAGTGGAACCAGGAACCATATGTTTAATTAGGCTTTTCCAACCCACAATACTTTATCCACATTTTGAAACGTATTTATTGTATGGTCTGCTGATGATGCAGCTCCATTGACAATAAGGAACCATGTATAAAACATTCTGGATAAGATGAATTGCAGTGTTGTGCCTAGTTGTGAAGGGATTCAATTAAAAATGATATCCAATGCGAGCAATAATTGGGTCTGTTAAATAAGCTCCTTTACTTAAACCGCGCATTCTTCAAAGACGACTGTTTTATTAATCCCATGTTACAAATATTCAGCTTTTTTTTTTTTTTTTAATTTGCACATAAATGTGATCAAATACTTAATGGACAGGTCTTGGAAATTAGATTTTGTTTGAGTGGTTAAGTTAGAGTTATTGCACTTTCGGAAATCAATCCTTTTTAACAAGGCAGCTTCAGAACAATGCATTACAATAAAGTTGGCAGAGATATAGAAGGCTATGCTTCACTCAATAAAAATAATACACATTTCCACCTCCTAAGGAACATTTGCAGGGAGAAAATTGGCATGCCAGTTGTGTTACCTACTATCTGGTCCACGGAAATTCAATATTATGAATCTTTATGGACCATAATCTTTGCTTATTGATATTAGTACATATCAAATGCATATAGTTCAGATGAAATACATTTTACCTTGCAAGGGCACAACTGCAGTTTGAGTGACTGTCTCTCTGTGTTCATCCTGTGATGATATGACTTTTCTCTGTCTTCTCCCAGAATAGTTTTGGATTGGCTCCATTGCTCTGCGTCCCTAAATTTGTTGAATAATAAAAACAACAACGGAAAAAAATTTAAATAATAATAAAACACTTTCATATATATGAACTGTGTGGTATTGCATTTATATAAATTTTATTGATACACCTGACATCGCAGTCACTGCTACACGGTGCAAATACATACATTTTTTTCGGAGTCTGCCTTGCATGTACTGACAAGGATGATCACAATAGCACACAAGCCTGTTTCAACAACGACACACAGTTCAAATGTGTTAATTACAGATATGGCTGATACCCACAGGTCACTCTATGCATTTTCTGGTACACACACACGTTGCTTTATTTAATGCGGAAGAGAAAAAGAAAAAAAGCTACTACATATTTAGTATTTTGCCCAGTTTTGTGATATTCAGATCATAGGTTCACCTTAGGTTGATAGTAAATGTTGTTTAAATGACACTATATATTTTGCACGTTTAGCTGTTTTAATTAGATTTATTTGTGGTTTGTGATATTTCCTAAATTCATCTAAATGATTGTTTTAATACTAAATATATTGCTCACATTATGGACTCTTTTAAGAGGATATTTGCAAAAAATAGCATCAAGTCAGTGCAGGGGAATAACAGCTCATGGAAAAAAAAAAATATTACAAGAAGAGAGACATATTCACATTTTTTGGCAACAGCATCGACTAAATCATGTTACCGGATGTGACAGAATGCTGCAGGCACAGCTCAATAGAGGGCAACACAAGAAAGTGTGTCGTGCTCTTTTTTAGCCCCTCAATGTCCTCAAAGCATGCAGGAGCTTCAACGTTATCAAAATAATTTGATAAAAGTGAGAGGGCTACCCTGGCTGCCTTGTAACCAGACAGCTTGGAGTATTTTTTTTTTTTTATTTTATCAAACAAATCTTCTTTACCAGCCAACAATATACTGGCTGAGAGAACACTTAACCAAGCGTTTATCCATTGGGAACTTAAAAGGTGTGTCATTTTTATCTATTTGCTCCCTCTCTAGAAGATGGGAGGTGTGACTCCTAAAGCCCTTTGCAATATTGAAACAGATGAGATATGGCGGTTCTTTATGGTCTGTGAAGCATGGGCTTGATATTTGTTTACCACAACCTCATAACAACTGTCTTCGACATCTGCGACTAATGTCAGGCAACCTTGTTTATTTATTTTAACAAATGTTAGTCATGAAACATGTTATTCATCTTTTGAGCAGGTTAAAGTAACTAATGTATGTGTATGTTAGTCCAACTTAAATGGCCCACTGAACTCAACACACTCGACACATAATTTCCATTATCACTAATGGAAATTGATTTTTAAAACAATGCTGGAAGGTTAATCTATTTGCAATGCTGTTTTTCTTAATCATATTTAAGGAAACTGGAGAGAATTCCATCCACCAGGGGACATCCGGTGCAGATCACCTTTACATCATGGGGCAAACATAGATATAAGAGACACTCATTACACTTTTGAATCATTTTAAACACAATTTAATGAAGTTCGGTGCAGATTAAGAGCAAACATGGATTACCAAGAGAAAACCTGTGCAAACACACAAACTCTTCACAGAAAGACCCCAAAAACCAGATGAAATGAGAATATAGCCATCATGAGACACACACATGTGGAATTGATATAATGTCTTTGTCCATCAATCCACATATCTTCTATACTGTTTTATCCTGTGCAGGATCGCGGTGTGCTGGATTCAGGGCATGGTACACCCAGAACAGGTCGCCAGTCCATCCAAGGTCATTGTGATAACCCTAAGACACTAATAATCTTGTTATTTCCCAATATTTGTGGATATTTCATTTTCTATTAAAAAAAAAAAAAAAAAGAGCATTAAAAGTGGGTTCATGGATCCACTTAAAGTCATGCAAGCATGTCTGCTGCACTTACCTGATTTTCACACATTGTTTCAAGAAGTAACTATTTTATATTGCACTTTTTTTTTTTTTTTTTTTTTCCAGGAAAGCACTAGACATTAAGTATTAATACAAAAGGGTCATAGTCCCAGATTGCCTGAAAATGTGGGTATAAGTCATCCATAAACCATAATGGGATCAGCTGACACTAACACTTCTATTATGAATCCCCTTTTGAAAGCTCCCAACTGTTATGATTTCCCTGAAAATAACTAGTCCCGGAGCGCTCAGCGGAAGCCAAACCCATAAAAGCACCCATCCACGGTCCGATTAATACCTTTACATAACTCCCCCGATCAAAGGTATTATTTTCTCTGCAGCACTACTAATATAGCCACCTCTGCCTCACTGAGCCCGCTGAGGTAAACGTAATGAACAATGTCAAGACCCACGGTCTTTCCACGTACAATGGAAGAGATGGTACGGCTCAAGGAAATGGAATACCATAACTCAGAAGAAATAAAGACGACATCGCTTCCTGAAACTGCGTGACTGCAGGAGCCAAGTAGTAAGCACACATTTTTATTTGAGAGGTGAAACGGTTAGTAATTAATACATACCGATACAGTTAAGTCTCCCCATGATACACAGGGGGCATCGTTTTTTTTTAAGCTGACAACAAATAAAAACGTTCTCTATATTTATAAAGGGTTCCTCTGTCTTCTGTAGTGTGGATACTCATCTGTCCTGTTTTCACAGAGCAGTTCCATCCATACAATGACTAAAATAAAAAACTTCTGGAACAATATTCATCAGACTGAGTTCAAAATAACGTGGTTGTTGTATAATGCCATGCAGTTTTTATGACAACATTTATGGCTGCTATATTTATCATAGAGCAAATTACAGTCATCAAAAATTGAACACTGTGCTGTCTGGTTATGTATTGCATTGAGACTACATTGGGTTATATTACACTGTATATTACAATTTCCTTCCCATTTTATGCTCGTTCCAAATCTGTATATCAATATAATAAAAAATCTGAAACCCCATTTCTTTACAATTTCAATTTAAACAGGGCTCAGATGATATGATGTAGTTATTATAGTCATCATATGAAAGCTGAGTAATTCAATGTAACGGAAGGGTGTAATTGAAAAGCATCTCCTTCTATTTTATATGACCTTTACCCTTTACTTATTTTTCTTTTTTTTTCCTCGTACAGTCATGGTTTCTCTGTCCAAATCTCCATTTCTCACGCCTCGGTCCCTTTAGTGCTCCCATTATTTCAACCCTTTTCATTTTTTCTTCATCTTTATTTTCAAAGTCTCTTCTGAGTCTCTCTCAGTTTCACTGTACATTTGGTTTCATCAGGGTTTTTTTTTTTTTTTGGCACTTCTCTTCTCTCCATTTTCTCTTAGCGACATTCATTCCCTCCCTCTTCATTAAAGGTTTATAGAATAGACAGGAGAAGCACAGCTCGGGTGCGACTGAGGAGACTGCAGGACATTAGCTCGACGATGCCAGTGTGATTTTCTTTCTCTTCTTTCCGCTGATGACTGAGTACAGTCCAAGTCTTAATCTTCAATCTTCTCCTTTTTCATGCATCTTGGTGGACCTTTCAATCTCTTCTTTCTTCCTTTTACCTTTCTGCATTTTTTAACAGCCCTTTCTATGTCTTTGATACCTCAAACAGTTTGATGGAGTGAGACTAACAGCATTAACCTCATACAGTAGATGCCTTTGTCTCAGGA
The DNA here is from genome assembly GCA_900302745.1 of Parablennius parvicornis. Lineage (NCBI taxonomy): Eukaryota > Metazoa > Chordata > Actinopteri > Blenniiformes > Blenniidae > Parablennius > Parablennius parvicornis. Next base: position 10,978 of record OMNM01065865.1, on the reverse strand, counting down.
TCATGAGCGGCTCTTCAAATCCGCACCAGCAACTGCTTATCTAATCCACAAATTATAATTTTGAAGACATTTTACTAATTTTCAACTAGCAGAAACAATCAAGTGGTTGTTCGATTTGCTCTGCTGAAAAACATTTTACTTCCTGTTACTTGTAAATTTTGAGATTCACCGCTTTGTTTGTGATTTCATTGATGGTAATCAGATTAAAACCTACAAACGACAAAACTGCATTGCTTCTTTAATGCTTTGAGGACAACCCCAAAAAAGGAAAAGGAAAAGAATTACAAAATTCATCAAAAAAATAAATATTGCAGTTACTTTTGTTTTATTATTAGAGCTTGAGCAATTATAATTTATTTTCCTGCACTGTGATTTAATTGTGACCTTAAAGTAAATTTGGCCTGTGAAAAGGCAGCTCAAAACAAACAAAAAAAACTAGAGATATTGCTGAAAATATTAAAAAAACAACAAAACAATCCTCCATTTAACCTCACTGTCTGTTTAGTCTTTTTCAGTTATTAGAGGTACAAACAGTAATTGCACTTTCTTATCTTGTTATGTGACTTATTCAGAATTTGCCTTTTTTTGTGTGTTTTAGCCACTTTCTAACCACGATAAGCATTTGAGATACAGGGATAATCTTCTTTTCAATCTGATGAAAAACAAACAGCAAGAAGAAAAACTTGGGGATAAAAATGTAAATCAATCCATCAAAATGGTATTTTAACATCCGTACATGTCGTGAGAGAGGGATCAAAAGAGAGCAATCTAATCCTTTAGGCGTTTTGGGCAGCTGTTCAACTGTGTTCTCTGTTTTTTTCTTGTGTGTGTGCGTGAGTGCGTGCATGCTTGCGTGCGTCTGTGCGTGCATATGTGTGTGTGTGTGTGTGTGTGTGTGTGAACTATACATTTATATAAACTGATAGTACATGCACAATGCTGTCCTCTGTGATCATGTTGACATGTGGGCCACAAGCACAGTCCTCATCAAATAAAATAAACCAGCAGATACAAGCAGGAGAGCAGCACATTGCGACTTCCGTATTTATATATATATAT
>OMNM01065864.1:19696-37776 GCA_900302745.1 Parablennius parvicornis | reverse complement strand
ATAGACTTTTGAAAATACAGTGTAAAGAGTTTATAGTCAAAAGCATCTTCACAAAATGAAAAACTGTAAAAGTAAAAAAATAATTAAATAGAAATAGAAAACCTATTAACAATGTTTGCAAAAGAATAATCTTTAAATAGTGAAAGTGACAGAATATTCAAGTAAAGGTAGATTTGAAGGCAGACAGTGTGAATTGTGAATACTTTTACTTTTCAATGATCACATTACACAGTCACTTGTGAATGTCTTTGTTTTCTTGTAAACCATCAAAGGTAAACTGAACAAACTACAAGAACATAAGGAACAATAGTTGTGCAAATCATTGAGATTGGTGTTATTTTTGTAGTAGTTTTCATAATCTCGTAAATAGCATGGCGCAAGGTCCCGTTTCTTAAACTTTTCTTTTCCTGTCAATGTACTTTAACGATGCATTTCTTCTAGAAATGTGTTAAAGCTGCTTTAACAGCAGCAACGTAAAGAAAAACTACTGCGAATATTTCAAGAGAAATGTGTTTAATGTAGTTTTTTGTAATAACTACACTGGATTCTAAAATTTCTGCACTCAATAATATATAGAAAAACAGTAACAACTAAAGGTCATTTTGAGAATATTGTCCCAGGAATTACGTGTGACTTTGATTCGCTGAAGTTCTCACCAGTTGCTCTTCCACGTGTGGCGAACGTCCATGTCGTGGATCCCGTGTCTGTCCGCCTGCTCGTCCAGGAAGTCGAACATGTATTTGATGGCGAGAGGCAGAGCAGTGCCCCGACACACGGTGCTGAACAGGGTCTCAAACAGGTCGTCCACAAACTTCTGCAGGGTTCCCTGAGGGGAGAAAAACAACCACAACACAGAGCTCTAGAGTTTGGATGTGGACCAGTTTGTTTTTTCTCTCATTTTGTGAAAAATAAAAATTCATCAAATGGAGTAAATGCCAGAATCTGGCTGAATCTGTGAAAGCTCCACTATAATGAGATGATTGCAGTAGTGCAGGCAGCACGAGTTCGAGATTGAACAGATTAAAGTAGAAAGTGGCACCGGTCTGCTCCCTCACCGCTTCCTGACCTGCAACCTTCCAGTTCAGGAAATCACTGACGCCTTAAATCTGAGCGTGTCGTCTGCAGCTGTAAAGGCAACTTCAAACTCCAGAGATCCCAAAGTCTGAAGGAGTTTTATTCCTCAGCTGCACGTTCAGCCACTTATTGTTCTTATTGGATCCACGTACACAAAGAAAGCTTAACTCCCCTCACGGTGAGCTAAATGCTTTAGGAAGGTCTGATAGGACATCTTGACATGCGTTTTGCAACTGTTGTATTTTTTATCATTTAGTCAGTATTCAGTTAAAAAAAAGTATTTTATTCCAGTAGTTTTTCCTTTCTTTCAATCGTGACGTCTTCCCAAGAATCAACAGGAGAAAACCATGCTGGGAAATGCGTCCCACTGATCCCTGGACTTTTCCTGATGCTGGACCAGCCCGCCCCCACACGCTAGAACCTCTGATGTGATGGGAAGAAGAAGGATCATGTAAGAGTGGGTAGTCGGCTGAGGGGATGTCATGGTTGATCTCTCGCCGTAGGGACTTGTGTGGCACCTTGGTTGCGAGCAGCCTCGTCAGGTAGATCTCAGACACCATCTTGCTGCCGCGCTCGCCCTCCTTCTGGTCACCGTGCTCGTGGTTCTTGACCAGGTGCCAAACCTTGACGCCGCTCTCCAGGTCAGGGGTCAGCATTGGCACGCGAGAGTGGGGGCTGTCGGGGCTGGTGGGTGTGGAGCGGAAAGGCACGTCCACACCTAGAAGGTCAAACAACAATCAAATCAGCGAGACGCCCGCTACAAATAAGAGTGAGCGACTGAGCCCGAGCGCATCTTTATAAAAGAAGCGATAATCCCGAATGGCACCAGAGCACTGGAGGCACTTCTCGCAAAGACATGCTTTGTTTGGTGAAAAAAACTGAAAAACTTGATTTCATGCATAGTTTGACAAAGTGGGCCAGGAGACACTTTTATATGTGTGCAACTATTGTATGAACACAACATCAACTCATCATCAAGCTATGACGCTATAACAGGAAACAAATCGACGAGTCTGGCAAATATCATTAGAAACTAAACAACTAAACCCAAACTGTTTAGCTTGGTGCAGTCTGTGGGCCAGAACATGAAAAGACAAGAGGAAACTGCGTTAGTTCCTCTGAGCTGTCTATAAGGTCAGCTGTGCTCACTGTAAGGGCGGACCGGATAATCAGTTAACATTATTTCATTGGTTGTCATAGTAATAATCCAGAAAACGTCCATTGAAGGCGTGCCTCTCAGTTAATCTCTGGAACACTTGATTTTCTTTCTGCTGCTCCTCAAGAATATGAAACGTAATGCAGCTGAACACTGCTACGGCTACATGCGCTATCACATGAACATTTATACACGTCTGATTTGCATTTGTCGACATATTTTTTCTAAATGAAACTTATTTCAAAACCAGAACGCGTGTTGATTTTATCCTTTGGAACATCTCCTATCCAAGATATGTTAATGTGTTTGTTTAATGTGCTAAATAACAGTGTATACTAATGTCCTTTACAACAGACTGGTGAGTGACAGCAACAGATGCTGCAGCACTGCTGCGAGCTGTATGAATATTAAGTATTTGTATTTCCTCAAGTTCTTACCGTATCTGCTGATGCTGCGTGGGAAGCTGGCTGAGGAGGGAATGTTGAAAGAGGACATCTGCTTGGGCACCAAGGCCACCACGCAGCGCTCAGACACCTGAGAGGCAAAGGTACAGCTTTAGGAATGTTTGCCTGCCAGCTGTTGGTTAAAAGTAACCACGGCAAGAATTTCAAACACGGTCTGCAACAGAAACAGTCGCTATGTATTTATGAACGGAGACAAAATATAGTGTAATATAGAAGTAAAATATAATCCAATAAAAAAAAAACCGACTGCCTGGAGAGAAATCCAAAATCACCACAGTGTAATTCATAGCGGCTTCAACTGTAGCGCGACTCAAAACACAGATTTTTATTATGTGTTATCCGTCAAGACACTTTCAGCAGAGTGAAATTAACTACTTCAGATTGGATTAATAAAAAAACCAAGTAAAAAAACATCTCTTCCATTGTGATAAACTTCAGGAGGGTTGTGAGCACAGGTAATTTCTCATGTTCAAATTCATTTTCAGTTCTTCCTGCACTGATGAAAAATCAAAGCACCATTTGGTCTGCACCATCTCATAGGTACTGGGGAGAAACAGCTTCTGGGTTTCTTTCAACACATTTGTGCAAACATATGAGAATAGTAATGTTTTTTTTTCTCATCCTTATTGTTGGACTATCTAGACTTACTGGCTGAGCCTCCACTGGTTGCTTGAGTGGATGCTTGAGTGTAATGATGACATCTGTTTATAAAATACACTTCACAAGCATCATTTCATACATGTGTTGACTTATCGAGGTGATGGCAAAGTTGATTTGTCATTTATCTGCAGATTTTACTGAGGAGCTGTTGACTGAGGAGCTGAAAAGCTCCAGACAAAGTGGCAGGTCAGGAATTGGAAGTTAGGAAAACAAGTTCTCAGCGTGTTGCTCTCAGAATTCAAAATCCTGAGATGTATTTCAGAAAGAGTTGTGAATGACCCTTTGAGGTCAGAATCCCCAGATTTCAACTGTGCTCACGCTGACATGTCGTTCTAAATGTGTTTCGATGTGTTTTTTACTGCATGAAGGACTCATTTTCGTCTTGATTTTCATTTGTAAAGCGCTTCATCACATCAGCAGACATTTCAAAGTGCTTTAACACGAAGTGAAGACACAGAACCAGCCGAACCTCCAAAACACGACTCTGGAAGGACGGCCATCTTGACTGGTTGGGTGAAAATAACAAGAGATAGGACAGAGAGAAACTTTTTAAATTTGAATGGTTTTTACACACAATTCAGCCAAGTAGGCGGTTGTCTGTCCAGTTACTTCTTGCTAATGGAATATAATATAATGTTTGTATTTGTTCTCAGATGCTCAGCTGCACAAAATTAGCTTTCCCTGTGTTTTTGAAGCCACTGTGATATGATCAAGTCTTTTTTTTCTGATTTAGTGAGGTCAGGCTGAGTAGAGCCTGTAGAGTTCACACACAGACAACACATTGATGTTGATGGGTCCTGCTAGCTGTTCACTCAGTTTTGTAAGCGACGCCTACTCATAGCGAAATGTTTTACCTGAGTGAAGTTGTGTATTTCTCGCTGAGGCCGGCTATCCTGCATGTTTCAGCTATTCTAATGTTTTCAAAACTGCAGAGGCAAACCAGTGATGGTCCCAGATCGCTGTCTTCGTAGCAAATCCAACAAAAAGCTGCGAACCACTTGCTGTTTTTGGCTCATGAACCCTGGCCGTCCACTGCAGGAGCAGAATTTACGCCGCTGCTCTGAGTTAGACCAAATCCAGCTTCACAAACACAACAAACATTTCCACTCCTGGCAAAGAGATGAAACACAAAACACTGAAATAGTTTTTCTCTTCTAAAGATAGAGAGCAGTGCATTCCTCTTTTGAGTTTTTTTCTTTGTGTGAGTTTAGCTGAATGAAAGCTAACAACCAACACGCACATTTGACTGGCAGAAGAAACCGGCTGACTCATTTCAGGTCAGTGATCTGTGCAGTTGTATTTACGTGCTGGGAAAAAAAAAAAGAAAAGAAGAAGATGTTTTAAAGGACATATGGATGAGTAATGCTTCATCCTTCATCGGTATCTGCTGTGAAGCCTTCCAGCAACGGAATAATCACAATTTCGGGAAAAATAAAAGGTTTGGAAAGTTATTCAGGCAGGTGGAGAAGTGCAAATGTTGTTCAAGCCGGGTGTTAATTAGTGCTGAAGTGATTAGCTGATTGAAGAAAAATAATTCTGCAACGATTATGCTAATTTATTGTTTGTGTGTCTTTTCAACCAAAAACGTCAAATTTGCTGGTTGTTAATTGTTAGATGTTTTTTGTTTGTTTGCTCTGTTTCATGTCATTACTTTACTGGATGTCAGGTAATAAGTCCCTTCAGGGTACCATGCGGGTTTCAGAGCTTCTTTTTTATTTATTATTTAAAATTGTGATTAAAAATGCACAGCTGGAATGTACGATGTATTAGCGCTTAGCACGGTGACCTCAGAGCGAGATGAGCTGGGTTCCACTCTGGGGTTGGACTTAGTCTTTGGTTCTCCCTGCTTCTACATGGACTTCTTCTTCACAATTCATTTGGATGGTTGAAAAAGTTAAACGGTGAATTTTCTCTGCAGGGCGGCGAGCGTCACTTGAAGAGATGACTCGACTCACTGGAGAGATTAAATCTCTGGATTGGTCTGAGAGACTTGAGTTCCCCCCAGATGAGCTGGAAGACGTTGCAAGGGACAGAAAATCTGCTTTTCATTGCTCGGTAGACTTCAGGTGGACTAAGTGGGAACGAGGACGGACGGACGGCTCCTCTTTATTAAAACTTTGATGTGAGAAATATGTTTCTTTAATAAAAGACTGGTTCAGTAGTTTGTCTAATATAATATAGATTACAACCTGACGTGTCACCAAATCAATAAAGGGTAATTGCGAAAGTGTCTAATGCTTAAAAAAGCTCAAATATCCACAAAGGGCTTCGACAGCAGAAACACCTAAACAGCAGAGATGGTTCAATACCATATTAAAATGAGGGCGGCCCCCGGTGCCAACTTCACTGAATGTCCAGAATGCAGGGAAACCTCCAGAGACCAAAATATATTCTATCCCTCTATCAATACTCCACACTGTTTTTTTCAGAAGATATCTTTTAATTAATTTCAAAGTAGTTGTTATACTGTACAGTGTGGCCCTGGCAAACCCCCAAACCTCGACTAACCAACTGCAGCCATACCGGAGGTCTACATGTCACTCTATGGATTACCCGTCGTGTACTGGTTTTGGCAGAAAGCCAGCTGAGTGCCCAGGGAGCTGACACCATGAATCTGAAGAGATGGGAACCATCAAGGAAGCCCTGCAGTCCAATCACAATGAAGCAGAAGCACAGGATCATCCAGACCCAAGCCACTGGAGGACCATCTGAAAACCATCCCAACGACTGAGAAGCCTCCTGGAGATGAACAGATTGTCCTGTTCAAGAGACGCAGAGAGCTCACGCCAAACCTTTCAGATTTAAACCCCACAAATGGGATTACATAATACTCGTCTTGGCCCATTCTCAACGTATTCCAGACTGCTTTGAGAGATATACCGGGAGAGTTGTCCCACCCCCTGAGCTGCCAGATGTTGGAGCAACTGGCAACGTTGTCCTCCGCCTGCATGGTCCAGATAATAACCAAGCAACGGCATCACAAGTTGTTCTTTGACAACTGGTTGACAAGTGTCCCACTCGTCCTTACTTTTACTCAGAAAGGAATCCAGTGGACTGGTGCTGTTCTCAATCTGAAGTCTGAAGCTGAGCTGAAGAAAAACAGAGGAGGACCAGTCCCAGAGAAAATGGAATGGTATGAAAACCACTCATGCATGAAGTCATGTATCTACGAAGGTCTCTGTGAAGGTGGAGAGAACATGGAGCACCAGAGAGGACGACTGACTGGAGAAGAGCATCTGCAACCCACAGCCCGCTGGATTGTCAAGGCTGAACACAAGCAACGACGCAAACGCTTTCCTGGTTGATGCATCATGAGTAAACTTAAAGCTTTCAAAAAGTATCGAGCAAAATCGTGTACTTTCCCACATATAAAGTCATGTGGAAGAGAGTTGAGACACCTTTTAGTTTAGGGATTGACAGACTATAACACAGACTGACCTGGTAGTGCATTAGTGTGTTGAGTCTCTTCCAGTCGCTCTCTATCTTGGTTGTGATGTCTTCGTCCTGCAGGACCACACGAGCCGTCCTGCCCTGCCGCCACTCTGTGCAAAAATGCAATCAATTACACATCGGTGACACTGGGCATTTCAGCAAATACTTGTATGTCAAGCGCCTGACAGTTATATATTGTCCAACGTCTGTCACTTGTCTGGCGTTTCCTCTTTGTTGCTGCAGCTGAGGTCGTGTTATCTTTCTGCGCAATGTTTATTTTTCCAAACTCTGCAAGTTGTCAAATGTCACAGTGAAAATGTCCCCCAGACAGCTGCCTGTGAGTTTCCACAATTAAATTGATTGTGAGTCTTTGAACAAAATACAAACGACTCGGTGTCTCCGCCGGGAGTTAAGCTGCCCAAAGCAACAAAGAGAAACTGATCCTCTCCAAATCCCTAACCTGTAAAGGTGTAAAACTACAAGCCCAGAGCAATATCAGCCTCTACCCACAAGGCAAAACCCCCTTTTGAAGGTGCATGTCAGCTGGATTTGTGCCGAGTCATTCAGCCCTGGATGACATGTTGTGGGCGTAAGCTTAAGTGTAGGTGTGCTGTCAGAAAGGTTTAATGTCGCTGTTGAGGAGCGCTGCTGTGATGAGGTCTGTAAACAGCTACAGGAAGGGGGGGGGCGCGTCTCCCAAAAACTGACGTGATGTTTTGTGTCTTAACAGTCCCACTCTGATAGATTATTCCACCTGTCACTGAACAACCAAGTCTGGCCCATGGAAAAATCTATTAATAATTTAACTAATGAAATATTTCAATTTTGTATTATTTCAGAAGAAAACTATTTAAAAAAAAACAACAATTTTTATTATTCTCTTACAAAACACTTGTAGCCTCACCGAGATCCATGTCTGCAGCTCGCGGTCGCTGTGAGCACGGCATGTTCTTGTACACGGCGTCCAGGATCTTCTCCTTCACCTGGGTAATGGTGTCACAGTTGAGCACCTTGACTGGGATCTCGGGACTGTTCTCATTGTCGGGGTTCACACAGCTCAGTGTCTGCAGATCCAGGATACAAAAGACAGGAGGAAGGGAGAGGGGAATAGAAATAAGAGAATGTGAGAGAGCTTCCCTGCTTGCTGGGAAAGTCCTTTCATTACCCGCTCCTCACCAAACTGTCCGGGAGGAGAGCATCTTAGCCAGAAATGTAATTTCACAGCTCCGGGATGTGGCTGTGCAGCCCGAGCAGGGGCATTAAAGAAGTAATGAGACACAGCCTCAGACTCTCTGACATGGCGATCAGAGAGGCGTCATTCTCTCGCAGCCTGGCGCTGCTTTGCAGCCAAACCCTGAGGGGGAACTTATTCTGATGGGCTGACAGAGGAAGCCAGCCAGCTGAATTCAAATACACGCGGAAGAAAAAAGGTGCACGCTGTGCTACGTAGGCATCAGTCACATGATTAGCATCCACCCTTTAATATTACTGCCGTGTCAGCATTGAAGATTCTGTAGCAACCATTTCCAAAGTTCTACCCTGAGAAATGATTGAGTCCTAAAACATGGGAATAATGTAACGTTTTGAAACGTACAGATTACTCACGTCTGTCGGTTTGGGTGCCAGATAGAAGACGTGCGTTCAGCAGAACCCATGTGGCTTCTTATATTTTACTGTCAGACGTAATAAACATCAGTAGATGCTTCACTTAATAGTTTTAAAGTTGTTGTATGTTTATCAAGAAGGCGGTTTCCAACCAGAGGCTATATAAAACATCATTGATACCCAGGGACTTCCTAAAATTGCAGTAAGCACAACTAGTTTCCCTTTACAGCCCCAATGTCTCGCTAATCACACCATTTCAAAGCAAATGATCCAAGCAGTGCATTTTTTTTTTTTAGAATGTTAAGGTCAGAGGAAAGGCATTTAGAAAAGAGGTGTGTAACATAACAGACAAAATTTTGGAGTCATCCAACAGTGGTGTTCTAATCGTTCAAGTGGTATTCAACAGTGACAACATTTTTGTTGATAAAAATCTGCAAAAATTTGAAAACCACTAGATTAATTCCATGAGGTGACAACTCATCTGGCCTCCGGAGGTGGATCTCTGGAGCTCTGGTCGGGGAGCTTTTCTTTTTCTTTTCTTTTTTTTTTTGTACTTGAGCAATCAGAACTGTATCTCACAGAACCCCTGAAGGAACATGCAAAAAATAAATAAATAAATAAATAACCCACACAATAAAAATCAAGGTGTATCAAATGGAGGAACAACCTCTCCAAAGGATCAAACTATATTTGGCACATGGACTCCTATGAGAAACCAAACACATTTTCTCAGATCCTGCTATAATTTTTTCTTCTATTCAAATTATTATTATTTATTTATTTATTTTTTTTTTTGCATGTCCCTTTCGGGACTCCGACTGCATCTGAGTAGTTGGTGTGTTTGTTTGAGGATTAAGCAGCAAAGGTTCTTGACATATTGAGCCATCCAGGTCAGTTTAAGGTAAAGAAACGCGTCAGTCGCTCCACTCTGCACCTCAGCAGTGGGAATTAGCAAATGACATAAACCTATAAAGTGTCCTGGAGAAGAGTGAATAAGTCAGACAAACATACAGCAAACAGGTTTGTTGCTGCTAATTGAATCAACTCCATTAAGGCAACATTACAAGGTTGTCTTTTCACCCGTTGCTTTGCTGGGATCTTAAACTTGACAAGATCAACATCTGGCTGAGCAAGATTATTTGTACACTGACATCATCTTTTCAAAAGTGTCCAAACATTCACGGCATTCATGAAATTGTAACCCCTGCTTAGGCGTGCGCCACATTTCTAAGGATCTGTCAAGGTTCTTTTGCCAAGAGATGTGCGAAAATTATTCCGACAAAATGAAGGTCTTTTTTCCCCTCCGTGAATGTCTGTTGACTCACCAGTGTCTTGTATTCAATCTGCTGGCGAATGAGTTTGTCTTCACTGAGGGAATAGCGCGCCTCGCCTGTGATGGAGTCTATGGGCCCTTTCTCCATTTGCTGTTTGATTGCACAGAACAGCATGAAGAGAGGCTCGCCAGCACACTCCTTTGTTTTGGGAGGGAACCCGGGGATTAGATTGAAAGATGGGAGAGAAGAAAAATAAGACGTTAGGAAAGAAGCTGAGGAAAAGGAGCTAAATCTGTATTCATCACAATTCTTTCTTAATGAGATTCCTAAGTAGTGCATGACACACCGGACATGTTAAAAACCAGTTTGGAAAAGCAGCGCCGGAGACACGTTTGACCTCACAGGTATCCGTCCACTGCATCAATATCAGGCATTTAGGATCATAGCCACGCAAAAAAATACCAGGCACAGCAGTCTATTATAAAATCGATGCAAATAATTTCAAGCAGCAGTGCTGCAGTACATCACACTGACACCTGTGGCAACACGGGGAGACAGAGATTATATTTTTACCTTGAGGAATTTGTGGAGCAAGAAGGCAAACCAATTTGTCAGCATCTTCTCCGCCACCGACTCGGTTCTGCCAGACAAGAAGAAAGCACGCTCATTTGTTAGTGAGCGACGTCCCACAGAGAGCTGGAGAGCTCCGATTATTCTTCATAATTCAAGAAAGAGAAAAGCCCCAACACTGTTGTTGCAAAAAAAAAAAAAAAAAAAAGGCAGGAGATGGAGAGTTGACACACTGTGGAGCCTCTTAGTGTCTCCGTCTCAGGCTGGACGCAGACTCCACTGTACCGGAACTTAAGTGCTTCTGCAGCACAACATATGTGGGTCATGACATCATTTTGCAGACACGACTTAGACGGCCACTTCAGGTTCCGTCTGGATAGAAATATTTCATGATTTGCTTGATCGCACAAAATGGAATCAAAGCCACATTTTCTCCTGAATCTGAGCCTGCAACAAAAGACAGCCGCGGCCTCTCCTTCTCTAACCACTCCATTTTGATCTTCACCTGCATTCCCAGCTTAACTTGTATTGACTCGACTGTTGAAGGCATCCCATTACATTTTGGAGTGTTTCCGCAGAAGCAGCATGTTTGGACTGACAAGTTCTGGTTGTACCAGCTCCCATGTGAACTCCTTCCTAATGAGGGTGCTTCAGATGGAGAGAGTCCTCTTTAACAAAAAAAAGAAAGCCCTCATGAAACATTCAGCAGGCCGGCCTCAGCGCTGGGAAAACAATCGGCAGATAACCAGAGGTGGAGGGAGGAGGAGGAGAGGCGAGAGAAAAGAGGGGAAGGGAGGTGATGGGGGTGGAGAAACGTGAGCTCCAGCTGAATGTTTCATGAGTGGCACACAGAAGATAAGTCAGGTTGACAACAGCTCTGCTCTCACACCTCCCCGTCAGGTTGCCTTCCTCTGCCAGTCCCAGACTCCTCAGGATCGTGACAGAGTGGGTCTCCAGGAGAAATCTGCTTGCTCAAGTGGAAAACAAGTTTACTCGTGGTCCTGAGAAGCAGGAGAGCAGTGGTAGAAACAGGAGAAACCGCTACAGCGTACGGGATTCCCAACTCAGCTTAGCTTTTGAGTTTCATCAGTTTCCAGAAGGGAAATCTGGACTTCTTCTCGGAGTGGTTAGCGCTCTCTCCTCATCGTGATAGGGTCTGTAGTTTGAGTCCGGGCTGTGTAACCTGTGATGATTGCTGACCTGTCCAACCTCCTGCCTTTTACATGTGCTCAACGTTCGACTGTGTGTCGCCCAAATTTCTTTTACAGATAAATTAGTTTTCTTCCTTTTCCTCGCTAGTTGTCTGGTTGTGATGCGACTGCTGGCATTGTCGGGTCTTTGGAAGATCGTGACAGCGTGATCTTTAGCTTCTCATTGATTCACTTTCTTTTACTCTGCATGGATTCAATAATATATGTCATCACAGTGACTGTCGGTAACGAGAGGCAAGACTGCACTCAATAGAAAAGGACTAAAATACTGCCTGGAATGAGCAGCTGGTACGTTGTTACACTCAAAGTTCAAAAGAAACATGGAAATTCACAAGTAGACTATCTGCAGTTACTCCACGTGTTCTCTGTGAAATGGTTATCATCTGGTAGCTGCACGGCGAGACAAGAAGAAGCTAAGAATAAAACGCTCGTGTTGATGTTCTTTTTTGAAATAGCTCACGTTCGTACAACCGTTTGTAATTAAGTTGTTTCTGAAATGCAAAGACAGCTTTTGGCAAAATGGCGAACTCACACTTTGCAAAGTGTCGTAAACGCTGTATGTGACCACAGGCTGACTCGTTTGTTGTGTTATTGAGTGACGGACGTGCAGCGCCAGTGGCCTGCTGTACCTGCGCAGGAGGAGTTTGGGGTGGTTCTTGCTCTCCAGGTTGCGCTCTATGAGGTCGGACAGCAGGTGTTTGAGGATGTCGGTGGCGTACTCCAGCCGCCCCTGCAGAGCCGTCATGATGAGCGAGGCCACGTAGCCGCGGTCACGCATGGAGAAAGATCGCTGCAGCTCCAGCGTGCGGATGAATGTCAGCAGGAAAACCTTGTTATTCACCAACTGAGCAAACTGCTTCAAGGCTTTCTCCACATTCGCCTGTCCGCTCCCCGGCACCTACACGCATCACGCGTCGTTGCACACACGCACACACACACACACACACACACACACAGATGCACATGCTCATTAAACAGTGCTCATGGATGAGTCATAACATGGACTAGAGCAAAGATTCTCATGCACCTGCTCAAGCTGTGGATTTGAAAACGCGGCGGCGGTGCAGCGACAGCTTTGGCTCGGTGGTGAGCTTTGAGACGCTGACACATCCCCACCATGTAAATGTTTCTTCAGGTTTGAATTAATGCAGTTCATAAAGGGTCCTCACTGTGATGAAAAGGTGAAGATGGTCTAAAGTGCAATCAGTGAGGCTCTATAATTTGCAAACCTGACCTTGACTATTTCTTTTTTTCTTTTTTCTTTTTTTTTTTTTTTAGATGATGAAAAAGTAGTTGGTTTGTGATTCGGATTCCTTTAAAATTAGAGCTGAGTGCTTAAGACGAAAAGAAAAAAGTATAGTTGGGACAATAGCACAATCAGCCAGAATAAAAGAGAAAAAAAGCTTCAACAGGTTTGTGACTCAGACACAAAAGGAGGCAACAAAATCCCAATTTAATCCCGAGACCAAGTTTTGTTGTGGCCACCACCTGAAACTACTGTGAATAATCCCAAAATGGCTCAGTGCTCGGTCTGACGGCAGCTTGAAGGATGTTGCCTGAAAGCTCAAATGGATTTAGTCTGGAGAACGCTGCAGCCCTCACCTCCAGCTCTCGCAGCACCGGGTGGTCGTCCATGCCGGGAAAGAGAACCCTCATAGAGTAAGTCCGATAGTCCAGGTAGGGGATACCAGCTCTGTCCAGGTCACTTGTTAACTCATTAATGTCCGTTTGCAACTCTGCAAAAGCTGCGAAAGATAGAAGGACACGGCGAATATTACTTCTGAGATGAATTCTTTCAGATAATTTGAGATGTGTGATCATTTCAGTTTTATGTTGAATTATTATTTTTTTTTTTAATGTTTTGATATATTCATGCCCACTTAAGTCTGATGACTAGTTGTGAAATAGAAATACTATAATTTAATTCTGCGTGCCTTTTACCTCATTCACACTTCAAGCATATTAATTTGAATGCGTCAATCGTCACTGTCGTCAACTCAAACTAGCCGTAGATAACGCCGCTATGAATTAAAAACTCATTTGGGAATAAGATTAACTCATGGAAATGATGATGTTTTAATCTGACAGGTCTCACTGACCCTCTTTACACTCCAGAGCCACTCTGGACTCCAGATTGTCCATCTGCATCTGCAGGCGCTTCAGAGTCAGATCGTTCTCGTGTGACTTGCGTCGGTAGGCCAGCAGCACGATGATGACGATGATGAGGAGCAGCCCTCCTCCGGCTGTGATGCTGAAGATGGCAGGAAGTGTGAGCAGGCTGTCGGAGCGGATGTGAACTTCTCCCGGGGAGATGTGGAGGCCTCCGACTTGGACCTGCATTGGAATAATAGACGCACAAATACATTTGTCCTGGAACGGCGGCTGAAAAAAACTACAAAGAAAGCGCCTTAATCAAATGTCTGGCAATGAATCAGAGACATTGTTACTCGAGGATTAAAACAGCAAATACAATAACAGGCTCTATTTTTTTTTTTTCTGAACAGCTGCCTTTGAATAGAACAATTTCCAGGCACACAAGCTTAGCTTTCTTTTCACAGTGTTTTTCTCATTATTTGCAAGAGTGCCTGTCAATAATTCCAGAGGGCAATGTGCTGTAATTGGGAACCCACCAGACCATGAGTGACAGACAATGACAGAAAGCCAGTGACTAACTGAAAGCTTGTCGCTGACCCACAAACAAAGTGACGTAGGGACAAACACTGACCTACACCGAGCGACCCACATTCACACAAACAGGCAATCAGGCACACGGACGAGGGGAAAACAGCAGCGCCGGCAGAAGAACTGACCAGGACTTTGTGCTGGCCCGTGAGGTTTGGAGGCTCACACAGTAACTGCGTGTCGGACACAGTGAGGGAACAGGGCGTGTCTCCAATCAGCACCGTGTAATTCAGCCTGGCTCCCCCAGATGCAGATGGCACCAGATTACGTCCCTGCAACACACAGAGGCAACACAAAATTAGACTTTATCAAAGCATTTTCAATTGAAGGGAAGAAAAAAAACACAACAAACATCTTTTACATGAATGAAACCTGAACAGGTCATTGTTGAGCCCGATACTGTCAAATAGTGGGATCGGGCCTCAGTGCTTGGTTTTTGTTCCAGGTTTTGGTGGAGGAAGTGATTTGAAAGATTGAATCACTGTAGAAAGTAAAGGTTGAAAGGTATGTGTCTCAATGTAATGTGAAGTCTTTCTCTCTGTTAGTGCCGTCCTGACATTGCGCAATACCACTTCTGTGGAGTGTAGCTGTAACCCGTCGGTCGAGCTGTCAGCAGTGTGTGTGTGTGTGTGTGTGTGTGTGTGTGTCCATCTGATGACTTCCTCTCTTATCAAGTTACATCATTTCACATGGAGAAAGATGGTCTATGATCTGGATGTCAGGGGCTCTGGAAGGAAACACACTCATGAAACTAGCAAGAGCGCAAAGCGTAAAAACTAGAAACATGAAGCCAGGATTGTGAATATCACACAGGGAAGATAACATTAATGCTGGTGCATCACCAGAACTGTGGTAGAGGATTAAACATATATTACTTACATCTCTAATTCTGCTGTCAGATGTAATGAGATGCTCATCCTTCTTTAAACACTGGTCGGTTACATAATAACAACAAAGCTCTTTACTGAAGACATTACTATGGACGATGCTCATGCTAAAGCTGAGGGCAGAGCGAAGAGAGACAGCAGCTCTGACGACCATCGGTTGAAGACTACATTTGAGTAGAACAACATCAGTAACCGCGACTGGGGAGCTGTTTTAATATCAGTAGCTACGACTGGCTTTCCTCTGACTTACTTTGAGGATGATGGGAGCTCCGGGTTTCTGCTCCAGGACTCCCGAGAGGCTGAGGGGCTCCAGGTAAGGGTTGGGGTAGTACACAAAACTGGTGTTGTTGTAAGTGAGCAAAGCTTGGACGTTGTTGAAGACGAAGCCAAACTCCTCCACGTGTTTTATGGTCTCCTGGTCAGTCGTGTACTCCGCCTTCAGAGAAGGGGCGAAGCAGCTGATGGTGGTGGTGTTCATAACTTTGCAGACCTGGAGGGAAATCCAACGGTGGGTTTTCAAATCAATAGACTGCCTCACAGCATGTTTATCAGCAATAGTTCAGTAATAGTTCCACCAAAACTAGATGAAATAGACGAGCTGGTGAAAATACTAAATATGATCCTGACTTTTTAGGAACGTAGAAGTTCAGTAGACAGACTCGAAAAGTCCCACAGTGGTCGACCACTGTGAGGTTTTTTATTTCTCTGGGTATTGTTTCCTCACACGGTCACATCTGAACTGGTGACTCCAGATTGCCTACTGGTGTGAGAACGTGTCTGTGTTTGGCCCTGTGATGGACTGTGATGGACTGTTTATAGACTATGATGGACTGTGATGGACTGTGATGGGCTGTGATGGGCTGTGATGGACTGTGATGGGCTGTGATGGACTGATGGACTGTGATGGACTGTGATGGACTGTGATGGACTGTGATGGACTGTGATGGACTGTGATGGACTGTGATGGACTGTGATTGGACTGTGATGGACTGTGATGGACTGATGGACTGTGATGGACTGTGATGGACTGTGATGGACTGTGATGGACTGTGATGGGGCTGTGATTGGGCTGTGATGGACTGATGGACTGTGATGGACTGTGATGGACTGTGTTTGGCCCTGTGATGGACTGATGGACTGTGATGGACTGTGATGGACTGTGATGGACTGTGATGGGGTGTGATGGACTGTGATGGGGTGTGATGGACTGTGATGGACTGTGATGGACTGTGATGGGGTGTGATGGACTGTGATGGACTGTGATGGACTGTGATGGACTGTGATGGACTGTGATGGACTGTGATGGGGTGTGATGGACTGTGATGGACTGTGATGGACTGTGATGGACTGTGTTTGGCCCTGTGATGGACTGATGGACTGTGATGGACTGTGATGGACTGTGATGGACTGTGATGGACTGATGGACTGTGATGGACTGTGATGGACTGTGATGGACTGTGATGGGGTGTGATGGACTATGATGGACTGTGATGGACTGGCAACCTGCCCACAGTGTTTCCTGCTCACACTCAGCTGGAGGTGGCTTCAGCATCTTGCCCTAAGTTGGATGGAGCGGTCCAGAAGATGGATGGATGGAAACATTAGTTTTTTTACTGAGGCAATGCACGAGTGGCTCCTTTTTTGGAAAAAAAAAATCTAAACAACTTCTTCCACTAAAAGGTCTGAGCAGCTGTGATAAATCTACATTATCAGTTAGAGTTTACACACCGGTGTTGTGAGTGTGTTAAGAAGGATCTTAACCATCATGAACATCATAAATCATCATAAACTGTTTCAGATGAAGTCAGTTATTCAATCTCCGGACTGGAGTCACTCTTTTCTTCCCCCGCAGGTCTTTAAAGTGTGTTCTGAGCTGCTCCTCTGAAACACACCGGCTCCGGGCCGGTCTGTCGTCGGCTTCAGTCACGTCCCGTGTCTCACTGAAAATTCTTTCAAGTCAATTAGGCTCGCCTAAACATTTCTGAGCGGTTCCAGTAATGTTTTCGAGATATGTACGATAAAGAGAGCGACCTCATTAAATTTGCCAGTGACCCTATTTTCACCGGCTGATTCGGGTTAGAGTTCAGCTTTAATCCCTTCAGATCTCCGTGCTGCCAGTGACACTGTAAAACATGCCGTTTTAATTGACTGGCTCAAATGTTGGGTTGGCATCATTATCGCTCCATCTAATTGACTCGGGCCAAAGCGCTCACACTCATGAAAAGCTCCTGTTTTTATCAAAAACATTACGCTGGACAATTTTTTTTAATGTTCTCTTTATTAAACTGATATCACACAAATAACTCATCTCCCTCACTGGAAACTCCTCAGTGCTTCTGCTTTTTTTTTAGGATTATGTCTATTTGAAGCCAATATTTCTCTTGCAGCGTTTTTGACTCGGTTCAATCGTTTGTTTGTCAGATTCATAAAAAGTACAGTGTACAATCAATGCGATGAAAAAACACCGCCACAGACATTTTATTTTTCCCCATATAAATAATTTACATGAGAAAAATAAGCATACTGTTAGTACACAATCCTCCACTAAGATCCCCGATGGCCTGGAGGTAAAGGTGTCTGGACCTAAGACTTGAAGACAATCCATCACTGTGAAGCAGCCTGACTGAGCAGGACCAGCCCATAAATCACCTCCTAAAAAACAAGTTGTGCTTCAATGTCAGTTTTGAAAAATGTCTTTTCAGAGCAAACCGCTCAGTTCAATACAACCCGGTCACCTCTTTGGTTATGTTAGGATTAACACGTTAAACCACGTCACCTGCAAATCTTGAAAAACATCAATTAAGAGCAACTTTAACTGCAGAATTTTGATCATACTGCTAAAAATCAATCAATAAATCAATAAATCAATAAATACATGGATAAATAAATAAATAAATAAATACATGGATAAATAAATAGATGGATAGATAAAAAATAAATAAAAAAATAAATAAATACATGGATAAATAAATAAATAAATAAATGGATAAATAAATGAATAAATAAATTAATTGATTAATTAATTAATTAATTAATACATAAATAAATAAATAAATAAAAAAGGT